>JARKHS020035436.1:0-31492 GCA_030143305.2 Amblyomma americanum | reverse complement strand
ATCCAATTTCGTTAAATGCCTTTCATTTTTTTCTTTATACGTTTAGCTGCGGGTTGATCAATAGCTTTTACCTTAATCTGTTGCTTTAAAATTCTCATGCTGGACCCAGTTCGTACTTGTTATCAAGAGCAACGTTACTAGTTTCAACTTCTACAAGACTAGTGACTTGATCATATTTAACAGTTTATTGTTTAACTTCCAAAGGTCCCACTGAAAACAACCGCCTCTCTTGTTCCAATCGTACACTGAACCAAGCAGTGATCCGAATATGTGCGGGTAGAACATCATAACGGTAGCACTTTGGGACCAGTTCCACCGATATTTAAATTATGTAAAGGCGAGCGTGTCTAGAATGCTGAAAATGCGTGTACTGAATCCGCCCGTGGCCCGTCAGACATTTCGCCACGCCTTCCAAAGCAAACTCCTCAATCGTGCGAGTCAAAATTTCTGTGCTCTTATCTCTAAATGCAGGCGAGTCTGAGCTATTTTGGCAGGACGTAGTCGTCGGTGTCTGCTGTGTGCGTACTCTGCAGATTATAGGAGGAAAAACAAAAAGAAGGGCACTGCCGAGACCCGGGATTGAACCAGGGATCTTATTATATGCAGTCTAACGCTCACACAACTGAGCTATTTCTACATGACGTAGTCCTCTTTTTTTGCCTTTATTGTCTGTTTCAACAGTTTACAACAGATAACAAGCATGTTCTGCGCTACATTCTCGAACATCAAGAGCGGACATGCGTTTTACTCACGTGAGAAAATCACAACTGTTTCAAAGAACACAACTCTAACATCTCCAGAACTTCGTCTCCTAAACATGGCTCCTTGAACGCTTCACGCAGCTTAAATATGTTTTGTTTGAAGTAATCTCGGACCGACTGCGCATCTTCATCGCAGTGTCGTACAGCCATCTTGCTTCGCCAAATGCTGTGCAGGCCAAGAAAGAAAATTACATCATATTTATAAAGATCCGGCTCAACGTCCAGAAATCGTATACCATACGGCGTCAAGGGTAAGTCTTTATTTATTTTACGCTGGAGCACGTCCCAAAAGAGTAGCGCATCCTAGAAATCAATAAAGACGTGGTCTATTGACTCTGGTTTGTGACATAACAAGCAGTCAGCACCCATGTTAAAAACAATTCATTCTCCTCCACCCATGTTTTAACCGGCAACGTACCACTGTGCAACTCGAATAAAAACATCCTCACGCCCGCTGGCACCACCATTTTCCTTACTCTTTTAAAGCAATTCCTCCTTGGCATCCACTATACAGAGATCGATATGATGGCTAATGAAAGACACCGTTAAGCAAATCTTTTAGCAATTTCTTACGCGTGACATTTGCAAAGTATTAAAAAATGAACCGAGCACCTAAAAACCGGAAAGAAAAGACCACTTCTATCAAAAATATACTTGCACTGTATCGTATCCTGTCTACACTGGAAATAACGCAGTGAGGCAAAGCCGAAGAAAGCCTCACTTGAAAAAAATTCCGCAGCAAAAGGTCGCGTTGATCAAGAAGAAACAAAAATTTTGATATCACCTCTGTCAGGTACAAGTGTGGCAAAGAAAGACCCCTTTTTCTAAAGCGTAAAAATAAATTATCACGTTAAATCCTCTCCCATGAGGACTACTAAAAAAACGACGAAGACTCGATGAAAGTTTGAATGTTAGCCACAGTTTTGAAACCAGGTATACACTACATATGTTTGCGCGGGCGAATATAAACAGCTCTTGTCCCGACCATTTCTGTGAACGCGTGGACAGTTCTAGAATTTTCTCCATCCAAAAGTCATCGTTATCTCGATACTTGTCAAGAGAAACACCTTGGTACTGGAAGGGTCATGTGACCATGTTACACTTGCATGAAACAAAGGCACTGGTGTGCAGTTCCCATGCCAAAGGCCAGCACATTTGTCCAGAGTAAACATGCTTTCGATATATCACAAAACCTGCGAGCAACCGACATCGCAAGTTTCATGCTGCTGTCATCGCTACAAAAAATTTCCACATCATCGACATAAGCCAAGACTAATTCCACATTCTTGTAGTTCAAAACCTCGAATGGAGTTGTTTATTTCCTTCCGGCAAAGTGGCTTTAGGTACAGACGTAGTCATCGGTGTCTGCTGTGTGCGTACGCTGCTGTTTATAGGAAGGAAAAGTAGAAAGGGCACTGTCGAAACCTGGTATCGAGCCAGGGTCCTTTAGATGTTCAATCTAACGCTCTCCCAACTGAGTATCTCACTTCATTCTGCGCAATTCACTTCCAAATGAATAACCAACATGCACAAGATTCTATTTCGCAAATCGCATTTCTTTTACCTCGAGCCCTTTTCAGTGCAGCGCTTCTCTCCTGTATCTCACTTCGCTTTGCGCCATTCACTTGCAGTTGAAAAAACCAACATGCCCAAGCTTTTATTTCGCAAATTAATATTTCTTTTGCCTTGGGGCCCTGACAGTTCAGTGCTTGTCTTCGGTCTCTCACCTGATTCTGCGCCATTCACTTCCACATGTATAGCCATCACGCCCAAGCTTCTACTTGGCAAATTAGTTCTTTTACACCGGGGCCCTTGTCAGTGCAGCGCTTGTCTCCTATCGCTTCATTCTGCGCCATTCACTTCCAAATAAATAGCCAACATGCACAAGCTCCTATCTGCCAAATTACATTACCTTTTACCTGGTGTCCCTTGTCAGTGGAGCGCTTGACTACTGTCTCTAACTTCACTCTACGCCTTTCACTTCCAATACAATAACCAACATGCCAAGCTCCTATTTTGTAGATTACATTTCTTTTACTTCGGGGCCCTTGTCAGTGCAGCGCTTGTCTCCTGTCTCTCACTTCATTCTGCGCTATTCACTTCCAAGAGAATAGCCAACATGCCCAAGCTCCTATCTGGAAAATTGCATTTTTTCCTCGGGGCTCTTTTCAGTGCAGCGCTTATCTCCTCTCACTTCATTCTGCGCCAATCACTTCAAAATTATTAACCAACATGCCTAAACTCCTATATAACAAATTACATTCCTTTTACCTAAGGGCCCTTGTCAGTGCAGCGCTTCTCTCCGGTATCTCGCTTCACTCCGCGCCATTCACTTTCAAATGAATAACCAATTTGCCCTAGCTTCTATTTGGCAAATTAATATTTCTTTTACCTTGGCGCCCTTGTCAGTGCAGCGCTTCTCTGCTGTCTCTCACGTCATTCTGCGCCATTCACTTCCAAATTAATAGCTAAAATGCTCAAGCTCTTATTCGGCAAATTACATTTATTTTACCTCGGGGCCCTTGTCAGTGCAGCGCTTCTCTCCTGTCTCTCACTAATTCTGCGACATTAACTTCCAAATGATCAACCAACATGCCTAAGCTCCTATTTGGCAAACTAATATTTCTTTTACATCGGGGCTCTTGTCACTGCAGCTCTTGCTTCCTGTCTCTCGATCCATTCTGCGATATTCACTTCCAAATGAAATATCAACATGCCCAAGCTCCTATTTGGCAAATTACATTTCTTTTACCTCGGGGCCCTTGTCAGTGCAGCGCTTGTTTCCTGTCTCCCAGTTCATTCTGCTCCATTCACTTCCAAATGAATAGCCAACATGCCCAACTCCTAATTTGCAATTTACATTTCGCTTACATTGGCGCCCTTGTCAGTGCAGCGCTGTCTCCTGTCTCTCGCTTCATTCTGCGCCATTCACTTAAAATGAAAATCCAACATGCCCAAGCTCCTCTTTAGCAATTTATTACTTCTTTTAAATCGGGGTCCTTCTCAGTGCAGCGCTTGACTCTTGTCTCTCAAATCAATCTGCGCCATTTAATTCCAAAAGAATAACGAACATGGCCAAGCTCCTACTTCACAAATTACATTGCATTACCTAGGGACCCTTGACAGTGCAGCACTTGTCTCCTGTCGGTCACTTCATTCTGCGCCATTCACTTAAAATGAATAACGAACCTGCCCAAGCTCCTATTTGGCAAATTATTATTTCTTTTACCTCGAGACCATTGCCAGTGCAGCGCTTGACTCTTGTATCTCAATTCATACTGCGTAAATCACTTCTAACAGAGTAGCCAACATGCCCGAGATCCTATTTGGCAAATTACATTTATTTTACCTCGGGGTTCTTGTCAGCGCAACGCTTGTCTCCTGTCTGTCACTGCATTCTGCGCCATTCACTTCCAAATGAATACCAACACGCTCACGCTCCTATTTGGCAAATCACATTTCTTTTACCTCGTGGCCCTTGTCAGTGCAGCGCTTGTATCTTGTCTCAATTTATTTTGCGCCATTCACTTCCAAGTGAATAACCAACATGCGCAAGCTCCTATCTTTCAAATTACACTGAGTATACCTCGGGACCCTTGTCAAGGCAGCATTTGTCTCCTGTCTCTAACTTCATTCTGCGCCAATCACTTAAAATGAATGACTAACTTGCGCAAGCTCCTATTTGCCAAATTAATAATTCTTTTAGCTCGGGGCCATTGTTAGTGCAGCGCTTGACTTGTGTCTGTAAATTAATTATGCGCCATTCACTTCCAAATGAATAGCCAAAATGCCCAAGCTCATAATTTGCAAATTACATTTCTTTCACCTCGGGGCCTTTGTCTGCGTAGCGCTTCTCTCCTGGCTCTAACTTCATTCTGCGCCATTCAATTTCAAATAAATATCAACATGCCCAAGCTGCTATTTCACAGATTACGTTTCTTTTACCTCGTGTCCCTAGTCAGTGCTTTTGCTTGACTGCTGTCTTTAATATTATTTTGCGAATTTCATTTACAAATGAATAACCAACATGCCCAAGCTCCTAATTGGTGCATTACATACCTCTTCCCTCGGGGCCCTTTTCAGTGCACCGGTTGTTTCCTCTGACATCATTCTGCGCCATTCACTTATAAATTAATAACCAACATACCGAAGCTCCTATTTCAAAAATTACATTTTTTTACCTTGGGGCTCTTATCAGTGCAGTGCTTCTCTCCTGCCTCTCACTTCGTTCTGTGCCATTCACTCATAAACGAATAACGAACATGCCCAAGTTCCTTTCTGGCGAATTGCATTTAATTTACCTCGAGGCCCTTGTCAGTGCAGCGCTTGTCTCTTGTCCCTGACTTCATTCTGCGCCATTCACTTCCAAATGAATAACCAACATGCCCAATCTCCTGTTTAGCAAATTACATTTTTTTACTGCGAGGTTCCTTGTCACTACAGTGCTTGCCTCCTATCTGTCACTTTATTTTCACTTCCAAATGAATAACCAACATGCACAAGCTCCTCTGTTGCAAATACCTTTTCATTTATCTCGCACCCTTGTCAGTGCAGCGCTTGTCTCCTCTCCCACTTCATTCTATCTAATTCACTTCCAAATGAATAACCAACATGCCCATGCTCCTCCTTTGCAAATCTCATTTCGTTTGCCTCCGGGCAATTTTCATTGCAGCGCTTGTCTCCTGCCTCACTTCACTCTATGCCATTCACTTCAAAATTAACCAACATGCGCAAGCTTATATTTCGCAAATTAAGTTTTCTGTTACCTTGGGGCCCTGGTCAGTGCAGCGCTTGTCTCCTCTCTCTGACTTCATTCTGCGCCATTCAATTCCAAATGAATAACCGACATACAAATCTCCTACTTGGCAAACCACATTTCTTTTACATCGGGGCCCTTGACAGTGCAGCGCTTGTCTCCTGTCTCTCAATTCATTATGTGCCATTCACTTCCAAGTGAAGACCAACATTGACAAGCTCCAATTTCGCAAATCGCATTTTTTACCTCGAGACCTTGTCAGTGCAGCGCTTCTCTCCTGCATCGCGCTTCGTTCTGCGCCATTCACTTGCAAATGAATGACCAACATGCCCAAGATTCTCTGGCAAATTAATATTTCTTTTACCTTGGGGCCATTGACAGTTCAGTGCTTGTCTCCTGTCTCTCACCTCATTCTGCGTGATTCACTTACACAAGAATAGCCACAAGCCCAAGCTCCTATTTGGCAAATTACTTTTATTTTACCTCGGGGCCCTTGTCAGTGCAGCCCTTGTCTCCTGTCTCTCACTTTGTTCTGCGCCATTAACATCCAAATGAATAACCAACGTGCCCAAGCTCCAATCTGACAAATTAATGTTTATTTCAGATCGGTGCCCTTGTCACTGCAGTCATTGTCTCCTTTCCTGTTTCTCACTTCATTTTGCGCGATTCAGTTCCAAATGAAATACTAACCCACCCAAGCTCCTATTTGGAAAATTACATTTTTTTTGCCAAGGGGCACTTGTCAGCGCAATGCTAGCCTCCTGTCTCTCACTTCATTCCGCGCCTTTCACTTCGAAATGAATAACCAACATGCACAAGCTCCTATCGGGAAAATTACTTTTCTTTTATCTCGGGCCCTTCCCAGTGCAGCGCTTGTCTCCTGCCTCACTTCATTCTGCGCCATTCACTTCCAAATTAATAACCAACATGTCCAAGCTCCTACTTAGAAATCTCACTTCTTTTACCTCGGGGCACTTGTCAGTGCAGTGCTTGCCTCCTCTCTCACTTCATTCCGTGCCTTTTAGTTGCAAATAAATAACCAACATGCAGAAGCTCCTATGTGGCTAATTACTTTTCTCTTTCCTCTGGGCCCTTTTCAGTGTAGCACTTGTCTCCTGTCTTTCAATTCATTCTGTGCCTTTTACTTCCAAATTAATTAACGACATGCCCAAGCTCCTATTTGACTATTACATTTCTTATACCGCGGCACCCATGTCAGTGCAGCGCTTCACTCATGTCTCTAACTTCATTTTGCTCCATTCCCTTCGAAATGAATAACCAACATGCCCAAGCTCCTATTTGCAAATTACATTTCTTTTACCTCGGGGTCCTTGTCAGTGCAGCGCTTGTTTCTTGTCTCCCAGTAAATTCGTCTCCATTCACTTCCAAATGATTAGCCAACACGCCCATTCTCCTGTTTGGCAATTTACATTTCGCTTACCTCGGCGCCCTTGTCTTTAAGTCTATGCCTTGACATCTTCCTTAATCCCTTTAACGCTTTGTCCAAATGGCCTCGCATTTCCTTTACTTACACTAACCCTTTCAGAGGTGTGCAGTCTTCCCGCGCATCAGATGCCGGCGTGTACCCCATGTTCATTTACAACGCGAAACTCTTGCCAGGAACAGCATTCCTCAGATATGTTGTTTTCTTCTCTGAGAGCGTGCCTTGCGGCGCTGAAGTAACACCGATGTCCAGTATAGACTTTGAATTTCATGCAATTTATTTTACGGCAGGTAAAAAGCTATAATAATGGTACAGTGTTGCAAACATTTCAAGCAGCTCTTTTTTAAGGTGGTCTACAAGTTTCGCTTAGGTTTTTCTTCAAGCTAACTTTTAAAAAGTTAGCTGTTTGTCTTTGCTAGTGAACTAATTGTGTATAAAAAATACTGCGGACTAGCCCGGCTACCTCTCTAAAGCCCTTCGTTGGCCTCGCTTGCCTAGGGCGCTCTGCCTTCTAAAAACTTGGTTACATTTAGCTGGGACTCCCAGTGTTACTGCCGTCGAAACAAATTTAAGCGTATTGATTGCTTTAAAATAATGTATGCAATCTGTGGCTCACGAACGGCCTGCACTTATTCAGCAAAGGAGAGTTGATTACCATCCAAAAGAATTGCAGGCTCCATTATGTATTACTGTGTACTTAATACATGGCATATTATTGCAGATTAGAACACAAGACAATTCTGCACCACATACAATATATATAATTGGTTTTTGGGGAAAGGAAATGGCGCAGTATCTGTCTCATATATCCTTGGACACCTGAACCGCGCCGTAAGGGAAGGGATAAAGGAGGGAGTCAAAGAAGAAAGGAAGGAGAGGTGCCGTAGTGGAGGGCTCCGGAATAATTTCGACCACCTGGGGATCTTTAACGTGCACTGACATCGCACAGCACACGGGCGCCTTAGCGTTTTTCCTCCATAAAAACGCAGCCGCCGCATTCGGGTTCGAACCCGGGAACTCCGGATCAGTAGTCGAGCGCCCTAACCACTGAGCCACCGTGGCGGGTGCACCACATACAATGTTTCAGTTTCTTGCATATTGTATTTTTTAGCTTGACTGCTTTAACTTGACTTCATAAAACGCCATAAAAATACAGGAACAATCTACATGTGAATTTGCTTCCTATAGCAATGGAGGTTGAAGAAATGTATCTTATTGTTTTCTGAAATTTTTTTTACTGTTAATGCGGGAGAACGAATATATTTTATTTTGACGTTTCCGCATCACATGCGAGTATTTCTCGTTTCACCACTAGGAAGCTGTCTGTAGCGTGCACGTCCAATGCAGAGATAGCAAGAAATCACTGTTGAAATGTTGTTAAGGCCCAGTTGCCTTTCAGTTTGCAGCCACCTCTTAAGGATGGTTTACGGTTTATGGGCGTTCAACGTCGCAAAGCGAACCATGCTTTGAGGCACGCCAAAGTGAAGGGATCCGGAAACTTTGGTGTTACAACGTGGAGTACGTTAACTGTTCATCATAGATGTACTTTTATCAGCTTATTCTCACTATATGCAATCTTCAGAGGAAGCGTTTCAGTTCTTCATTTGATGTATGCTCACGCAGTACGTCCATCTGTTGTCTCATTGCTGGTAATCTCAAAGCAACACAGAAACCAGGACATTACAGGGCCATGGCTTTGTTTTGGGACATTTGTAATACTGGACACATGTCATATTAAGGATGCTGATATTTGATCCGAGTAACACTTCGAGCAGACTCAGAAATTCAGTGTAGCAAACTGTTTTCGATGTTCTTGGTTCTCTTATTTTTTCAAGAATACACAACTTAACATTCAGTTTTAAAAATTAAAGTGCTCTGTAGTATGCTCTTTTAAACTCGTTCTATGTAACTGCACTTCTGAATTAGAGCTTTGTATCCTATCCCTCTTCGTACGAACTTTTTGTCATTCCTGTACTTTCTTTTTGGCGTGGTGTTTTTGAAACATACAGTATATCCTGTATTAGTGTTGGACTGAATCCTTACACAATGGTAAAATCGCACCACGGACGTGATGGATGAAATAATTTATTTAGGGTATTTCAAAGAAGTTAGTCATGATATTGACCATCTTCTCCTCCAGCTTGTACTGCCGTTTTCTCAGTACCACCTCTAAAGCATGAGAAGCCTCGCACTCTCCAGCAGCCCCTGCTCTGCGAGAAGAGCTTGCTGAAATTCGGTCGCAGATGTGGTACCCTTCATTTTGCGCAATGGTCGCTGCTGCTGAGAAGACGGTAGTTATGGCGGCGGAGTGTTTTCAATCTCCTCGGAAGTGCTGCTGTCGAGGTTCTGCGGCTTGCTGATTTCTGTTGAGGCCTCAAAGGCATCACTTTCAGGTAGCAGCGTGGCAGTGCGGCTGCTGGTGCCATACGCCATTTGGCCAATGAGCTGCACAAATAAAAATTATCTTTTTGAGTTATGCAGATGATTATAGCTGGTACGAGGCAATTTATTTCACTGGATTTTAGAGGCGCGGTTCACCACGAAATTCAATTCAGTTTTATAAACAGAATATCCTGCACGTTTTGATTGATATGGCCGGCAATGCAAAATAGATTTTTATACAGCACGACAAAATAAGAAAACAAAATCAATGTTCCACCCTTTGCTAGATGTCGGTACAACGAAATGCAAGCTACTTACATGTTCTACAGAACTCTGGCCACAACAGCTGGACTCCTGGGCCAGCGTAATATCATTTACCGGTAGAGACCCAAGTAAAGAAAGAAGTCGCTCAAAATGCGGCCAGCCGATGGCACCGGTACCGTTCGTCTGTCCGATCTTCAGAAAGCGCATGCACAAATTTAATGTTTTGTATGACAGATACAGCACTAAAGAAAGCAGCTCTAAATGGAGTGTTTGAAACATGAGGCCGGCACATGAGACCAAGCTTGCGTTCCTACAGCTGCGAAAAACCATGATATAATGCGCTAAAACCCCAACACAAAAGAGAACACATAGCACAGGGGTTTGTGCTGCGGTTTTAGCGCATTATAACAAGACTTCTTTAGACGATCACCACCTGCCCGCCAACAGCTCCTGTTAAAACTGGGAAAAAAGTTGATATGGCATATTCGCTCATAAGAGTGCAATTCTGCGTTGCCTCGCTAGCTATTGAGCTTGCATTGGTAGGATGCAGAAGTTGCGTCCCCTCGAAGTTTGTGTACTACGCACGACCAACATTTTCTTCATGAACACGCATCCCGTAAATTTTTGTTCCTAGCTGTATGTCTGTACACAGTAACTGGGGTTATCGGGTGGACGTCAACTGAGCTGGACAAACTGTACCGACGTGGCTTTTCGCTAGTTTTGCAGTGACACCCATTGACGCTGCATAAAAAAAACTCGGGGATTAGGGGTATCCTACACCTGGCTATGCAAACACGTGCGACACAATACTCCGCGCTGTAGCCACGTCTCTTTTCTTCCACCTTTCTTTGGGCAAGTGTAGTTCATTGACTGCAAAATAAACCAACTCGCCGAGACGAAAGTATATTTGTACACAGAACCGCTGAAGCCCAGAACTGACAGCGAATATCGTGGCCATTCGCACCTTATTGAGCGAAATACATAGGCTGCCAGAAGTCGATGGTGCGCTCGCGTATAAACGGCAGAAGCCTTTAATGATGTACCACGTTCGGAGTTGCGGAAAACTGAAACATGCTTTGTATTTCTGGCCACTATTGTACAATGTAGAATGCGGGCGTTGACGTATATCGCCTGATTATTAACCAGAGACATGGCGCTTGCTGGTACCTGCGTGTCAGGTTGTGCATTTTATGGCGAAATTCTGCAGCAGACCGCTAGAAAACAAGGCACGCCCATTGCCTCCGCAATATCATTGTAGACGCCGATTTTGCGTTTCTGGCGCCTAGTCTGTCCTCCCACATGTCAATCAGCACGAAAGTCACTTCTTCCGACCATAGCTTGCGAGGATGCGAAGCACCAGCAGTGGATTCCATTGCGAACAGCAGCAAAAACACTCCGCGGCCAGCGCACGTAGCAGCCGGGTTGACGTTTGTTTACCACTGGCAAAACAGGCATGCCGGGTATGCGGTGTCGAGAGTATGAACGCCGCTTTGCAAAACAAGGCTCACAAAAAAATGCTGCTTTACAATAGGGATTTTTTTCTATGACAGATATTTCAGTAGTCTTTTGTTTTAGCTCTACTATTTTCTGTCACTTATCGTATAGTCCGGGAACGAGTCTCAAAGCGACGTCTCGACCATGCTCCGTGCAGTCGAGCAGGATCGCGGTCGATCGCGATTGAATTCGCTTTGTAGCAGCGCCGGGTCTGCATCGATTTCAATTTCGATTGACTTGATAGCGATCGAAAGTGCCCGTCTGACAGTAGTATAAGATACAGCTATTATACACAAATACAGCTCTTGACGAACATTGGTAAACTGCCATTCGTGATCTGAGACAACCGTCCAAATACACTCCATCCCATTCTTATCCTTCTAGCTATTTACCTCTCATGATCTTGCTCTGCCATCTCTATCTGCCCTCAGCAGACGTAGTTCTTAACCGCTTCCAGCGCCTAGCTTACAACTGTAAACTGCTGTTCTGTTGCGAGGCTGTTGAATATTTCTTTGGTTTTCGGCATATAAGCTTTTAGACTCACCTTTCTTCTCTGCCTGTCTAACTCATTGATAACGGTCTCCAGTCCATCTCCTGAGTGACTTAGCAAGAAACTTCCATCAGTAAATCGTGGATTAGTAAGGTATTCTACGTAAATTATCCCCATCTGCTCTCAATCTAAGCCTCTGAGTACCTCTTATAAACAGGTCAATAGCAGTAACGATGTCGTGCCTCCCTGCCTGGTACCCGTCATTATTGCAGCTTTATGCTGACTTTATGTAGAACTACGAAGGCTGCGGAGCGGTTATGGTGGTCGTAAACCGCCTGGACAATGCCCAAGCTTCTCCTTACTACAGTCGCGAAGAAAAATTACTCCTGCTAGCTAGTAAAGTGTCAAAAAGAAGTCATGTTTTCCAATATCCAGCGTAGAAATTAACGGCATCAACACTTTTTGCTTACCACTAACCAGATATCCAACTCAGGATGCGTAACAACGTCCCTGAATATGCCGTAAGTGAACTAGGCAAGCCGGCGGACAACGAGAATTTACTAAAGGAATGAAGATATCCAGCGCTGACGCCAATTAACGAGGACGAAGCGTTTCCGCCACCCGTCAGATGCTCGTCGAAGGTTTGGCTCTCTGGATGCCGTTGACGGTATAAGCTTGTCTCTCTTCTGCGCTACGGGGTAGCGGCTAGGTACCTGGCGGTGTTGCGCTAGCTTGCTAATTTTTTCCTTCTTTTTGTCTGTGCCTGCTTGCTCCTGTTCTGGAGTTTTTAGGCGCGGGACGAGAGCTTAATCGCTACTTCTTCCGGCCAGGGGTTTTACCCTTGGTCGGCATCCCTTCCTCAAGACCAGCTCTCAATTGATCTCTTTTTCCACAGTGGAGTTTCGAGCATTCCGGTCGCTTAAGTGCCTTCAGATGGAGGCGCTATCCGACTAAACAACCCGGAGGCAGTACAGGCCGCTCTTTAATCGACATCCAAGCACTTCATGCGCATTACTGATGTCCGGCAGTTCGGCAGGGGTGATATTTTGTGCAGGTCACCGGATAAGGACTCTATTGAAGACCTGTTGAAGTGTACGTCCTTCGCAAACCACCCGGTGAGCGCATTCATTCCGCCTCATCTAGCGTGTTCCAAGGCTTGGTCCGAGGGGTTGACTCTCGATTGAGCCCTATGCAAACGCTTGAGAACCTCTCGCCTGCAGGAGTGATTGCTTTCCATCGATGCAGAAGGATGGCTGACGGAATAAAAATTCCTATGGAGTCCGTCATTGGCACATTAGCAGTGATATTCTGCCCTTCGGAGATTAAGGTGTGGCCACTGGTATTTCGAGCAGATGCCTTTAACTCTCTTCCCCTCCAGTGTCAAAACTGCTTGCGATTTGGCCACAGCGGCAAAGCCTGACAATTGGCCTTACGCTGCTGTGCTTGTGGGGAAGGTCATTGCAGAGAGGAATGTCTCGAACAGCAAGATAAATGTTGTTTGTGTAGTGGTGCTCAGCCTGCTGATTCCCCTGACTGTCCTGCACGAGCACAAAAAGCTCAGGTGCTCGAGCTTATAGACAAGCGCAGATGCACGCGGAGAGAAGCTTTTCCCGCAGATAAGGATAGAGTCTCAGGCTACTCTAGTGCGGCCGCAAAATACCCACCCATAATGGATGTCAGTTGGTCCCAGGCTATTAAACCGGCAGTTGAGAAAGCTGTGGCAAACGCAATGGATCGCATTGTGGAAACCGTGTCCACGTGCATTTCGCAGGTAATAGCTAACCAGATGACCGATATGCTGCAGGTGCTCGCCGCTCCATTCTTGCCTTATTTGGCTTCTGAAGCTGCTCCTCCTTCTCTGGTAATCAATTCCGCTCCACAGAGCCAAAACGATGTGAGCAACAAAAGACTTCTCAAGCCTCTCCTCCGAACAGCGTTATGGACGTATCCTCTATGGACTGTTTGGATATGGAGTCTGATCTCCGCGCCCAGAAAGGAAGTGGGTCTCATTCTAATATTGCTGGTTCATCTTTCCCCCAGTCAAAGACAAAAGAAAATAACGCAAGTCAAAATCCTAAGACCAAGATTCTTAAAAAGGCAGTCGCGGCTGCGGCACTTCGCCAAGGAAGGGTTCTTAAAAGTCCTCCAGTGGAATTCACGATCTGTAATCTCCGCTTCAACAGATTTAAATTGCCTATGCAAACAGCTTCTACCAGATTTAGTTGCATGACAGGAAAGATGGCTAACTATAAATTTCAATTATCATCTAAAGAATTACCGTCTGTTCCGGCTTGACCGGTAATCACGAGGGGGAGGGTTGTTGTGCTCATCTGTACAAAGTTTTGCCACAGGGAGTGCATTTCGTTCCTACATGCGGACGATGAATGTGAAATACTTGCGGTTAACCTACGTGTCACAGGTCAACAGTCCTTTACGGTAGCTAATGCATATTTCCCGCCTGGTGTGCGTGACACTCGGCCCCTTGCATCACTCATGTCTAGTAGCCATCCTAAGTTTTTATTGCGTGTAAATTAACTCTTCCTGAGCGACATCAGCGCACGTTAGTAAATTACAGTTGCTTTAAAGAAAACGCGAAAATCAGTTCTCCAAATCACTTCAGACCCATGCGCTCAGACAAGTGCCGAAATCAAGGTTACACGTCTATGTTCTGTACTAGACCATGCAAGGCAAAACTCAGAATTTTCTGGTTAAGGAAACCACGGGTGCAATCGCGAACAATTGGTGGAATGCTGAATACGCACGTGCATATAAACGACGGAAAGCAGCTTGGAAGAAACTTCTCATCAATCAATGCCCAAAAAATTGTTTGGATTATAAGTATGTTGCAGCAACATTTAAATGCACTGTCGTCCATGCAAAGTAGGAGTATAATACATATAATTGTGATTTTTTTTGCAATCAGGAAATAAACGAGCTTTATTTAGTTTCATGAGGCGGAACAGGGTGATTCCACCGGCTGTAAACGTTGAATCCCTCTTTCAGTCCCCTACTAATATCGCAAAGGCCTTAGAGGATATTGCGTGTGGCCTAGAGCTTCGCTTTACATCTGCTTTACCTTCTCCTGCTATATTCACATGCACCTCAAATGATTTAACTGAGGTATCTATGCCTGAGCTGTCGCAAATTGTATTGCGCTTATCCGCAGTCGCTTTTGGCCCCGATAAGGTCACTTCATCTATGATTAAAATTTTGTTCAATGAATCTCCTGAAGACCTGCTGACTCTAGTTAACAATTTCATTAAAGGTCCTTGGATACCTCATAAGTGGAGTCTTGCTGAAATAGTTCTAATTCAAAAGCAAGGGGACGGTTTAACTCCAGACAACATACGCCCTATTTCATTAACATTGAACTTAGTGAAATTGGTGGAAAGGGTCCTTCTCAGCCATTTCAGGTCATTCATTTCAAAAAATGCTCTCTTGAATCCGTGTGAAATTGGTTTCAGGCCGGGTTGTTCAATTTGGTGTGCTCATACTGACCTATAGAGTCGTATTAAATTAGCACGCAATACAAAAATGTTTGCAGCTCTTGTCACCTTGGATATCAGTAAAGCATACGAAAGCGTGGAGCACTCGAGTCTGTTACTCAGATTACAGGAACTCAACTTCCCAAGCTATTTTGTAGCCTGGATTCCTTTTTTTTGGAAAATAGGGAATTTTATTGCTGCCAAAATGATGTTTTCTCAAGGAGATTTCAACAGACAAGAGGTGTATCCTAAGGATCAGTTCTCTCACCTGTTCTTTTTAACATTTTTCTAAGCTCAATTTCATGCATTCAAAATGTTAAAACTTATGTGTACTCCAACGATATTGCATTTTTTGCATCAGCAGGCGACATTCACACTCTTTATCGAACCCTGCAAAATTACCTCAATGTTCTTGACAACTGGTTAGGAAGAATTCTTCTGTCCCTCAAAGTGAAGAAATGCGCATTGTTAGTATTTGCGGTTTCTGTACCTGTAAAAATCTGCCTGGTATATAGAAATAACATAATTCCTGAAGTTCAGACGGTGAAGTATTTCGGAGTAATGTACGACTCTACTCTATCCTGGGGGCAACATATTGAGCAAGTTTGTGCAAAAGGAGTTCGGGCCATTGGCATCCTGCGCCGGCTTTGTAGTGCTACGTCTGGCGCGAGAAGGCATACACTTCTGATGATTTATAAAATGTACGTCCGACCAATTTGAGAGTTCCGGTGTGTTTTATTCTCAGGAGCCCCTGCGTATAAACTTCGCCCTCTTGTGCTCTTGGAGCGTGAGGCATTGAGCCTTTCTCTAGGGCTTCCAATATATGTCGCCAATGCTGTTCTGCATCTTCTGCATCAGCTAGGTTTCACCTTTTAACAGTTCAAACATTTTAAAATTCTGCGACTCACCTCTTCACGCCTTGAGTGTAATATTTCTCAGTCAACCTTCCGCCTTTTTTAGGGCCGCCTGGTCTCGTTTTCATACTCTGCTGATATATTTACTGCAGTCCCTCCTTGATCCCATAAACATTCATTTGACAGATGTCCGCCAAATGTATAACAATTCATCTTCTGTGCAGTTTGATTTCGATGACATTTTCCAGTCGAATGCAAAGCTGCAGCCCTTTCCGCTTCTTCAGGGTTTTTTCAGGACCACCTAAGGCCCTTTACCTCTCATGGTCTTATTGCTACCGATGCCTCGTAGGATCGCGAAAAGGCAGGTGTTGGAATTTTTTCGCATTCACTGCGTTGGCATTTTTCTCTCCGTCTTCCTGACTTCTCTCCAATTTACCTGGCGGAATTATTACCAGAAATCTTAGCCTTACAAAAATGAAAAACTACCATTTCCCAGGTAATGGTAACAACGGACTCGCTGTCCATTTACTCTTAATTGTCCTCAACCACTGAGTCTCGGGCATTAAGCCTCTTCAATTTCCTGATTCCGCTCCATTTAAATTCGCTAATGTTGCTTTGGGCACCAGGTCACGAGGGCTTTCACTTAAATGAGGTTGCAGATTCTTTAGCAAGAGCCTCACTCTGCGGCCCAATTGCTGCTCTCCCGCCAACGTGTGCATATACAGCTATGGTGAGGTTTCGCAGCTACACAATATTTCAGAAACTTGCTGCCTCGGCTCTTACATCATCTCCCGAATATCAGCATCCTTCTGCATCCTTAGAGTAGCAAAGTCTGGCTCTCGCGCAGACTAGAGGTCCCTTTCACGCGTTTTGCGCTTCCGGGTTCTCCTTAATTTCTACCCTCACAGAGCTGGCCTGGCGGCTTCTTCATTGAGCCCTTTTTGTGCCGAACCTCAGACAACAGATCATTTTCTGCTGTTCTGCCGCCGCTTCTCTCATTTGAGGAAGAGTCTTTTGCAAATTCCATTTCATAAACTGGGTTTGCCTGTGTACTCCGCGGTTGTTCTTTCCATTGGCACTTCTTCGCTTAGACATAAAAATAGGAGTGTGCGCTCTGCTGTTCAAAATTCCTTTCAAGAAACGCAGCGACGCCTTTCTAAATTTTTTTTTCCGCTCTCGCGCAGTACGACATTGAAACAATACAGGCCTTGTACGCTACTATGCACATTAAGCCATTGTCCCCTATTCGATCTCAAAGTTAACAGGACCCCTGACCTTGCGTCTTCTAAATCTATGAGCCTATATACTATTACCACTGCTTTTTCCGTAAATACTTTCATGTATACAGCAATTAACCGCCTGTGTCTTTGCCACACCACCGCCGTGGGTATGTGGCAGCAATGTCTGACGCCTGCCTGCCTGCCTGCCTGCCTGCCTGCCTGCCTGCCTGCCTGCCTGCCTGCCTGCCTGCCTGCCTGCCTGCCTGCCTGCCTGCCTGCCTGCCTGCCTGCCTGCCTGCCTGCCTGCCTGCCTGCCTGCCTGCCTGCCTGCCTGCCTGCCTGCCTGCCTGCCTGCCTGCCTGCCTGCCTGCCTGCCTGCCTGCCTGCCTGCCTGCCTGCCTGCCTGCCTGCCTGCCTGCCTGCCTGCCTGCCTGCCTGCCTGCCTGCCTGCCTGCCTGCCTGCCTGCCTGCCTGCCTGCCTGCCTGCCTGCCTGCCTGCCTGCCTGCCTGCCTGCCTGCCTGCCTGCCTGCCTGCCTGCCTGCCTGCCTGCCTGCCTGCCTGCCTGCCTGCCTGCCTGCCTGCCTGCCTGCCTGCCTGCCTGCCTGCCTGCCTGCCTGCCTGCCTGCCTGCCTGCCTGCCTGCCTGCCTGCCTGCCTGCCTGCCTGCCTGCTGCCTGCCTGCCTGCCTGCCTGCCTGCCTGCGCTGCCTGCCTGCCTGCCTGCCTGCCTGCGCCTGCCTGCCTGCCTGCCTGCCTGCCTGCCTGCCTGCCTGCCTGCCTGCCTGCCTGCCTGCCTGCCTGCCTGCCTGCCTGCCTGCCTGCCTGCCTGCCTGCCTGCCTGCCTGCCTGCCTGCCTGCCTGCCTGCCTGCCTGCCTGCCTGCCTGCCTGCCTGCCTGCCTGCCTGCCTGCCTGCCTGCCTGCCTGCCTGCCTGCCTGCCTGCCTGCCTGCCTGCCTGCCTGCCTGCCTGCCTGCCTGCCTGCCTGCCTGCCTGCCTGCCTGCCTGCCTGCCTGCCTGCCTGCCTGCCTGCCTGCCTGCCTGCCTGCCTGCTGCCTGCCGCCTGCCTGCCTGCCTGCCTGCCTGCCTGCCTGCTGCCTGCCTGCCTGCCCCTGCCTGCCTGCCTGCCTGCCTGCCTCTGTCTGCCTGCCTATTCCTGCCTGCCTCTGCCTGCCTGAACACTGCCGCTTGTGTCCCGGTCTCTCTCCTCGCTGGCTCTTAGATTGCTTGTGCTAGGGTCTTCGTCGCCGGCGTTTTCAAAGTGCCATTAAACCGCCCTACATTTGGCGGAGGTTGCTGCGTCCCCCTTTTCAACATAACCGTGGACCTACACAGCCGCACCAACCCGATGTCAACGACCAAAGCCAGTCAACAGCCCGCCGAACCGTCGCAGCCAGTCACCTGCTTCATGCCGTCCGGCAGCAGGACCCCACTTTTCCTAGCAGCCACAGCGACAAGGATGTGGAAGTTTGGCTCGAATCGTACGAACGAGTGAGCCGCCATAAAAACTGGGACGACCACTTCAAGCTCACCAATTTCATATTCTTCCTGAGCGATGTCGCGAACCGGTGGTTCCGCAACCACGAGGCCGACATTACCACCTAAAAGAGCCCACTTGCGGAGGTTTTCGGCCGTCCTGCCGTGCGGAAACTGCCCGCTGAGGAAAGCCTGCGCTTCCGAGCTCAGCACACGGTCGAGAATTTCACCAGCTACATTGAAGATGTAGTTGACATACGTAAGCGTGTTGATCCGGCTATGTCAGAGGCTGACAAGATTAACTACATCATGAAGGGTATCGACGACGACGCTTTTCAAGTGTTTTTGGCGAAGAGTCCCACCACCGTTGCCTGATTGTATACCCCGTGCCAAAGTTCCGACGAGTTGCGCAAGTAACGTCTTTGCGCTCGTCGGCCTCCCACACCTGCCGACTCCATCTGCGGCCTGGCCATCAACCCCGATTTGCTCGCTACCTTCAAAGACTTCGTGCGGGACGAAGTCGGCCCGCAGCTCTTGCTCCTATCTCGCCACCACGTGTCACGGCCAGCCCTTACGTAACTCTTTAGCGAATCAGCCGACCTGTCTACATGCGACTCGGCCTGCGATGACGCTTTTGTTGCACTCCGCCGTTTTCTAACTTCACCATCCATTCTTCGACACTACGACCCCAGTGCCCTTACTGAGGTGCACACCGGCGCAAGTGGAATCCGCCTCGGCGCTGTCCTTGCCCAGGGCAAGCCCGGATTTGTTGAGAATACGTCTTTGTGTACGCCAGCTGTGCCCTCGCCAAAGCTGAGTTGGACTGCACCGTGACAGAAAAAGGGTGTCTCGCCGTAGTGCGGGCTCTCACAAATTTCTGCCCATAATTATATGGTCGCCCGTTTACCGTCGTTACATTTCACCAGGCTTTGTGCTGGTTGGCCTCATTCAAATATTCCAAAGCGCATTGGCCGCTGGGCCCTCCGTCTTCAGGAATTAAATTTTACCGTAGTTTTACCGGACGGGCCGCAAGTACGCCGACGCCACACCTTGAAACGCTCACCACTGCCCTCTCCTGCGCCCTCTTCGCCAATATCTGATTCTCTATTCGCAGCGCTCACAACCATGGACATGCCCCCTCAACAGCGCCAAGATCCATTGTCTAAGCAGCACAAGTAATTGGCCCAACATTGGAACTGTATTGGCAAAGCTGGCCCTAGAAAGGACCAGGATGGGACCATCCTGTTGCAATATTGGGCAGATGACCTGTGCTGCTTGGGTGATTTCATCCTTGCCCGACGTACTTCGTGCACACTCTAGGACCTCCTTCCCTCTGGCCCTTCGTCACCAAACTTCCGATTTTGCCCTGAGCGACGATATCTGTACCACCGGAACTAGCGTCCAGACGGCCGAAAGTGTTTTCTCGTGATTCCTGAAATCTCCGATCTGAGATTTGTGAACACTACCAATCCGATCTTCAGAGCGCTCACGCTGGCTCGCTGAAAACTTACGAGCGAATACGCCAGAGGTACTATTGGCGGCACATGTACAACATCGTTCGTCGCGACGTTCGCTTCTGCACTGCCTGTCAGCAGCGGAAGTTCACGCCACGCTATGCCCACATGTAGAACTGCGCGGCACGTGTGTAAACAGACGGTGAGCGCGCGTCTGCTCCGCCTGAACAATGCCCAAGCTTCTCCTTACTACGGTCACAAGAAAAATTACTCCTAATAGCTAGTATACTGTGAAAAAGTGCTGATGTTTCCCAATACAGAGCGTAAAAATTCTCTGAATATGCCGTAATTTGTCTCAATGTGCCGTAAGTGCACTACACGAGTCCGCATACTACGCGAAATTACTGAGATGAAGATGATGATCCAGCACCGACGCCAGTTAACGATGACGAAGCGCTTGCGCCGCGCGTCGGATGCTCGTGCTGGAACGCTGCCGCTTGTGTCCGAGTCTCTCGTCTCGCTGGCTCGTAGATTATTTTGTAGTAAAACTTTCTGGCGGGCTAGTTGATACACTCCAATTGGGTAGCGTGCCCTAACTAGACGAGCAGAGGAAATTTGGAGAAGACGATAGAAACACTTCTTTTGTCTTCTCCAAGTTTCCTGTGTTCGTCCTGTTAGTGCACGCTATTCAGTAGATTACTTGTGCTAAGGTCTTTGCCGCCGGCGCTTTCAACGTGCCAATAAACCGCCATATACTAAGTTCAAATCATCAAACACTACCGTTATTCGCGGAAACCTTGAAAAACCGGTGCTCAAGGCCCCTCTGCGACGCGACGCTCTGGCCTCTTACCTGCCGTGAGCCAGCTAGCGACTGCAGCGTTTTCTTGTTTCTCAGCAAACATGTAGGATATCTAAGAAAGCAAACATTTCGCGTTATCTTTCCCTGCCTCCTCGCGCCTCTATTGGCCAAACGGATTCACGGGGCTCTAAAACGGCCATATATCACGGGCTAATGAGCACCTCCGCAATGTGAAGTTAACTCCAGACTGCTGCTCAAGGTTCATTGGTTTACCTAACCCCCTCCTGCTTTGCAGCATTACGTTTTCTTCCAGTCCACAAGTTAATCAAAAAGTCATTTCTTATCAAGAATGCGCAATAGTCTGATAATTTTTCTTTACCTGTATAAAGAAATCACTTTTGATTTGTCGTATTTTACGGAGATGGCGCCAAAAACTCTCATGGCGACTTTTTTTGTAGCTAATATCGATGTAATTTCGTGCAGCCGACGAGTTACAAACAAAATGTGTGAGTTGATGCAGAGGTATTTTCATTGGATTAAAAAAAAGCTCGGCAATCAAATATAGGCCGGCTCAGCATGCGCCCACTCTAAACACTACACAAAGGATTTCTTCTGCATGCAAGGTTTATGGCTTTTCCTAATACTTTGGGTACTTATGAGAGCAATGTGGCGTACTATGCGCAACTTTGGCTCCCGTAGGATGTCTATACCTCTATTCTACAGAAGCTTAGACTTGGCCGCCATCTCTCGTAGGGCATGCTAGCAGGTCCTCTATTATATGTCAAGGTCAAGGGCACCGCAGTGAAGTTGTTAACTGACATGAATTTGGAACCGTTCAAGGAACTTGTGAAGCATGCTCAAAGAGAGTTCCTGGGTGTTTTCTTTGCGGGCAAGTCTCACAAGCCTGATTGCCTCCTGCGCATTGTGGCTGTTAATCAAGGGATAAGGAAGTTAAGCCAAGAGAAAGGCTATGAAGTGGCCGACATAAAAAGGGAAGTGCACACAGCAGGCTTTGGCCGAGGCTTTACACAAGATGGCATCAATTTTAGTGGAAGGAAAGGAGCAGCGATCGGCTGGCGCCTGGCAGGCCAAGCAGTAGCATTTTAGGGGTAATCACAGCGCCTCATGGCGTAGGGGTTAGTAGAAGCAAAGTAGAAAGTGTAACAACGAAGGCTGCGCCCAACAAAATGACGACTAAGAGGTCCAGGAAGAAAACAACTAACAATAAGTTTGACACCGGGATCAGGTAATTACAGCAATCTTCAAGGCGGTAGAAAAAGAGCGAACCCAGGCAGCACAGGTCGTCGGCCCAATATTGCAACAGGATGGTCCAATCCAGGACCTTTTAAAGGCCAGCTTTGCCAATACAGTTCCAATGTTGAGCCGATTACTTGTGCTGCTTGGGAAATTGTTAGAAATAGAACAGCATATAAAAGACGAAGAAGTAGGTGTACACGCGCTATGTGAGACGCATCTCAGGGATATAGAAAATCCACCGTCTTTTGACGGCTACATCTGCGAAGGGAGCAACAGAACAACGAAGAAGAAGGGAGGAGGTGTAGGTATGCTGATACTTTAAGCAACAAATTGTCAGAGAATAAGATCCGCTTGCAAATAACATGTCTGGGTATCAGGTACAATTGCCGGCAAAAGGGCATGGCTATGGGTAGTTTATTCAAGCACAGAGGACAACTGCAGGCAAGAGAACAAGGGTCTAGTTAAATCTCTCAATGACGATATAAAGTATTTTGGAAACGGTGCCGATATTTTTTTGTTGGGTGACATGAATGGCCACATCACGGATCTGGGTGGATACACAGATCGCAACGGAAAATTAATGCTAGACATCTATGAGCGGCACAGTAGAGAAACTATTGCAATAGGCAGACTATTTCTCTATTGCAAATACAGAAACTGCATGTTAGGGACAAATCACAAGGAAAACCCATAAGAGGCAAACGACTATTGACTGCTGCTTATTATCAGAGAAGATATATCGCAAGCTCTCAATAATGGAAACATACGAAGAGGGGAACTACAGCCTGGGAACTGATCATAAGCGGGTTAGTCTGCACTTGGGAGCCATGATCAAAAAGAAATGCAGAGAAGTCAAAGAAATAACGCAAAATTAAATGACAAATACCACTATTAGTGGTTGCCATAGAGGAATCAATAGTGAATCGCCTTATGGAAAATTGGAATTATAATCAATTCGAATTACTCATCAGTACAAAAATAAAACAAGTAAAAGGAACAAACAGCTGCAGCGGCAAGGGGAAGCTGCGAAGTTTGTCGAACAGCGAAATTAGAGACGCCATCGAACAACTACGCTTGGCATTACGGGAACACAGAGAAGCAAAAACGGCGCAGTTATCTGAAGAGGAAATAGGCCAATTTGGCGGTAAAATACAGCGCGAACGGGCGAAGGACACAGTAAGGAGACAAAACAAGCCGCCAAAATGAACTACATCCAACTCGCTCAACTCACCATTCTTCTGAAATAGGCCAAAGCAGGTAATCTTAGCGACAAAAGAGACAGCAAGTGCAGGTCTTAGTCCAGGCTAAATTAAAGCACTCATCTGACCGCTGGCTGTCTCAAGTTCGCTATGCAACTAACAGTAAAATCTGGCTGGGCACAACGAACCAAAGAAAGGAGGAACATATTCAAGAGGCCGGGGGAAAATGTTTAGAGCGAGACGACGCTGTGAACTACGTTGCATCAGTTATAGCTCAGTCATTTAGGAACAATGATAGGGTAATCTCCCCAAATGAGGAAAGAACACAAGACGGCACAAAAGAAAACAGTTTACAACTGACCAGTCCTAACTAGAAAGAAGGCGTGAGCAAATATTCCAAAATACACATCCGCAGGAATAGACAAAATTCCAAACAAGTTGATTAATGAACTTGGCTTAAGAAGCTAGGAAACGCTGATAAAAGCATCTGAGACAGTCAAACAGATAAGCAAATTCCGCACAGCTGGGAACAGTGTGAAATGAATTTGATTTTTAAAGAGAAAGCCGATAAGATGAACATAAAATGCTTCCAACCGATTGCAATAGTACAATTATATACGGGCTGGTGATGCAGGCGCTGATATTAAAAATGCAGTCATGGGTAGAAAGTAATAGAAAACTCGGAGAATTTCATAGCGGGATCACAATGGGAATAGTCTTGGATGAGAGCCCATTTCTGCCTCCCAATGCATAGAAAGTGCTAAGGCATGAGGTGATTGATTTTGTACTGGAAATGTACCGAGAAAATAAAGTTCAAAGCAGGGGAAGCGATTAACACTACGAAGACTGTCGAGGTACAAAAATGATTAAGGCAAGGTTGCCCTCTATCCCCGCTATTGTTCATGCATTATATCATAAGTATGGAAAGGGTACAAGAAAGAAATCTAGGTTACAATCTGTCGTACAGATTAGAGGAAAGTTCCCTGAAGAGCGACCAGCAGATTTAATTTATGTATACGATATCGTACTTTTAGGAGGCAACCAGAAAGATTTGCAAACTCTGGTTATTGGCGCAGAGACGGAGACAGTAAGTTTTAGTTTTAGCGCAACTAAGTCAGGTGTGATGATTTTTAACGATATAATTACTGATAAGGTGCTGACAATAAAATGCCATGAGATACCCCGAGTAGCCGAATACAAATATAGCGGGTATGGGCAAACGAAGGGCAGATGTACAAAAAAAAATCACGAATAGTCTCATATAGCAAAAGGGCAAATAGATGCTAGGATAATGAAACATAGGACATTATGGAGTACAACAAAAATGAAGTACTGAGAGGTATGAGAGGGAATGCGGTTCTGTCCTAATGGACAGAAGTTCAGTCGAGATTAGAAGTAAATCAGAGAGCTCTTGGAAGGTTAGCGCTACGTGCCCACGGGAAACCACAAACGAGACACTACAGGGTGATATGAGCTGGGCATCGTTCAAAGCCCGGGAAAGTCAGAGTAAAATATTATATACAGAGCGCCTGAGGAAACTGAACGATAACAGGTGGGCAGCTCAGGTATTTAAATACCTATACAGGACACCATTGACTCAGACTAGGGAAAGAGATCTGGGAAGCTAACCAGTAAATATGCCAGACACGATGAAGGAGAAAGAAAGAGCATTAAACGACAGGTCAAACACGCGGAAGGTAAAAATTGGATAAACTCAATGAAAAAGAAATATAGTGTAGAACGATATCGATACTGAAAAAACCAGATCACGAAAAGAGCGTTTTATCAACGCAGCGGCTGGCCAACAACGACGCGGACTGCCTGTGCCCTTTGGTCACCATGACGCCAGTGAGCCCTACTGCGCATCCTCATCTCTGCCTGCGCTGATGGAGCAGCGTGCCCGGCTGCCTACATAAGCCTGGAATCCTTGCTTCGCTCTTCAGTCCGGCCGCAGTGCACGCAGCGAGCAGGGCGAATAAGTGATCCTGTATATCGTTACAGGTAAGAACAAACGACCTTGACACGTTATAGTAATTACCTTACTTGTTGCACTGCTGCTGGAGAAGCGAAAAAAAATATTTTTTGTGCTTTGACTACTTTTTGACGTGGGCACACGATGACAAAGAAAAAAGAAAAGGAACTCGCAAGTGTGTTTTCTGACTTCCGCAGGGAAATGCGGGCTGAAATGAGGGAAAACAAAGGTAGTCTGCCCTTCTGTAGCGACACCTGTGATGAAGTTAGGGCGATTGCTGGCGACATGAAGGCGTTACGTGAAAAAATAAAAGCTTTAACAGCTCAGAATGAACATCTCAAAGCAGGAAACGAGAGACTTGAAAAGAAAGTCAACGAGCTCGAACAATATCAGCGAAGTAATAACCTGGAAATTAGGGAGTGCCAGAGCAGCTGGACTCGACCACAGTGATAAAAAAGACCGGTGAACTTGTGGGTGAATCGGTAACTGATACTGATAGCGACATATGCCATCGGGTGCCCACGGCCCGCGGAGAAGACAGGAACATCATTGTGAGGTTCATATCGCGAACCTAGCGCAACACGTTCCTTGCCAACTAAAAAAAAAGAAGCTGTCATCTGAAAACGTGGGATTTGAGGGCACAGGCACCACTACCATTTACGTTAATGAGCACTTAACACGACAGTAGAAGCAACTTCTTGGTGCTGCCCTAGCGGAAAAGAAAAAGGCCGGATGGAAATACGTCTGGGTCAGTTCGGGTAAAATTTTGTACGGAAAGATGAACAGACCGATGCCATTCGAATTGCGAACAAAGATGATATCGCCCGCATCAAATAATCTTAAACGTCATTGTGTTAGTCCGGGCTTTTCATTTAATCAGTTTGATGCTCAACTCAGCCTCTATCATTGCAGGGTCGTTCACACTAAAATCAAATCTTCGTTATTTACACCCATGTTTTTCCTTATTGCACTTGAATGTCCGTAGCTGAGGAACAAACAAGATGAGCTGGACATTTGGCTAAAATCCCTGCAAGTTAGTTTTGATGCATTCATGTTCAGAGAAACATGGTTAAGCAAAGATGAGCCTTCCCCTACTTTTATTGATTAGATGCCAATACGAATAGACAGAACAGGTAGAGGTGGTGGCCTGATTATTTATCTACAACGAAAGTACGCATATCATATTGTTGATGAGTGCACATTTATGAATAGGAATATAGAGTGCCTAACGGTGGAAACCAGCACGTTTTTAGTTGCTGACCTGTACAGACCACCGACTTGATACAAGCGGCATTTCGCACAGCATTTAGAAAATGTAATAATCTATTGTATTAATACTAATAAGCAGTTCTTTCTTTTGGGAGATGTAAACATCGACACGTTGGCTGACGACTCTTCTGCGCGCGACATGATGAATCTCTTATCTTCTTATGGGTGCGAAAATGCTATTACCATGCCAACCCGAATTACGTCACAAAGTTCTACTTATATAGATATATGTGTTTCAAACCTTAATGCGTCAGATTATAAAGGAGGGGCATTATCATGCGACATCAGTGACCATCTGCACATAATCTTTGCCACACAACACACCCTAACCACGAACTATAAAAGCAGCAGTCTTAAATATAGGGTAGTGAATGACTCCTCCCTAAGCTATTTTCATTCTTTAATTGAGCGGGCTGACTGGTCAAATGTTTACCTACAGCAGAATGCAAATTAGGCGTAGGAGGTTTTTCTTCGGGTCTTTCTTAGTTGCTACAATGATGCATTTCCGCTGAGGGAATACAAAAAATGCCACCGGAAAATTAAAAAGCCCTGGATTGACTCCACCTTAAAAAAACGCATTACGAAGAAAAATAGTATGTTCCACAAATTGATAAAATCCAAAGACGGCGACTTGTTCAAAGAATTAAAAAAATATTGCAATAAATTAAACGCTGATATCAAAAAAGCCAAACTTGCATATTATGAAACAATTTACCAGGATAAGAACGGACCCGGCGAAGATCTGGAGGCAGGTAAATTACCTTACTGGCAGAAACCCATCACCGGTTAAGGCTGACCAAATTGTAGTCAATGACTCCATAGTAGACAAGACGCTAGCAGATGAAATTAACGAGTATTTCATTAATGCAGCCGTACCTCAGCCGTCTGTTCAACAAAGTGGGAACTACTGGCATTCTCGTCGAGTGAATTCATTCGTTTTGGAAGCCGTTACTGAAAGAGAAATCAATGGTCTTATAATACACCTAAAAAATAATGTCGCAAGTGGGTACGATGAAATTAAAGCTGAACATGTAAAACGAGTGTCATTAATAATCAGCCCTGTTCTAGGCTATCTCATTAATCTTACGTTTTCTAGTGGAGTCTTCCCGGATAAACTGAAGTTGGCCAAAGTTATTCCAATACACAAAGGAAGTAGAACTGATGATAATACTAATTACCGACCAATCTCAGTGCTACCGGTGTTTTCAAAGATTTACGAAGTGTCCATCAATAACCGGCTTTCAAAATATCTAACCAAGTATCATATGATATCAGCCTCGCAGTATGGTTTTCAGAAAAATAAAACAACTCAGGACGCTCTCCTTGCCGTCAAGCAGCAAATAATCAGAAATTTTGAATATCAGCTCTTCACCTTAGGAATATTTCTCGACCCTACGCAAAGCTATTGATTCCGTTGAACACGAAATCTTAGCTATAAAATTAGATTGCTATGGGATTCGAGGCATCGCATTAGGCCTTATCAGGAGCTACTTATCGTTTCGGCGTCAGTTTGTTAAAATAGACTGTAATTCTTCAAAACAACTTGGCATTACACTAGGTGTCCCGCAAGGTTCGATATTAGGCCCGTTACTTTTCCTTTTGTATGTGAATGACATAACGGAGCTACAAAGAACACCCACAATAACCATGTTTGCAGACGACACTAGTTTATTCTTTTCAAGTAGAACACTGTATGACATTGAGCTATCGGCCAATCTGTATTTAAATGATTTATCCACATGGTTGCAACACAAAAAACTTCAGTTAAATGCAGTAAAAACGAAGTACATGATATTTAAGCCAATCAATAAGCATAAAAAGTAATTAACTTAGAGAACAGAGGACATATCTTGGAACAAGTAAGTGTGCAAAGGTTCCTTGGGGTATGGTTTAGTGAAGAGTTGTCTTGGACACCTCATGTTAATCATCTCCGAACTGGCGAAGTGTGCTGGATGTATTAGAAGAATAGCTTCTCTTCTACCTCTGTGGATAAAGCAATCATTATATTACTCCCTGTTCTATTCCAAACTTTTATATGGCATTCTGGTCTGGGGAACAACGACAAAATGGAACTATGATATGCTACAACTGCTGCAAAAACGCGTCCTCCGATTTGTGTGAACCACACCGTCCATATTAGAGTGTTGTCGACGCAACCACTTTTTCCCAGATTTGATGTTTTACCAGCAAGTAAAGTCTATTTATGGATACTGGGACAGCAAATATATAAAAGAAACTTCACAGTGTTTACACACCTGTTTTGGCTCAGTATGAGATCCGCAACCCCAAACGCAGAAATAAAAAAAATCAGAACAAATTATGGAAAACAAGATTCAATTCAATTCCATTTATTTTCCAGAAAATTCTGGTGGCTGCCTGGACTAAAAGCTGTAGGTATACAGCTTGACGAGGCCCAAGCAGCCGTTACAAGGCATAGAAGCAGACTTTGTTGAGAACTTTTACATACACACACAAAAAAACGAACACATAGTCAGGTTACAGTTTTCACAAAAAAAACAGGACAGCCAGAAAGCACAAAATCATCAATAAATTACAATAGGGAAATACAGAAAACATATTTACATAAGATACAAAGGAGCAGCTGTACTTGGGCGTGAATTATACATCAGGAATTATTTTTGAAGAAATAATTCACGCAATGCTTTCTTAGTAGGGTTATTTATGTCTTTATATCTATTTAAAATTACTGGAAGATTGTGCTGTAGTGCTTGGAACTTATAGTCAGTGCGAAAATGGGGAACTAACCAAGTGTCTGTGTTGCGAGTATTAACTGTGTGATCGTTCTGTTTCAGTAGCGCAGTGCCTTCTATCATAGACCTAAAGGATGACGACAGATGAAATGAAAGCAATATTCGGAATTCATACACACTTTGAATTTTTAACGCACTGAATGTTTCAAAAGCTTGCCGTGTGTGGCTTAGGTAATCAAGATTGGCAATGTGACGTATAGCTTTCTTTTGCAGAAGGTAAATTTTTTCTAGGTTGGTCTTAGTTGTTGTCAACCAGACTAATGAGCAATAGCTTATTTGCGAGACAAATAATGCATTATATATTTGTAGCTTTATTTTACAAGGAAGGAACGCGCGGCAACGAGCAATTGCACCTGTTACCAACGAGAGGTTTTTTTATTATCTTCTCAACATGCGAATCCCATGTAAGGTGTGAAGAAAATGTTACACCTAGTATGGTGTGTTCGTGAACAATTTCAATTTCTTCACCACCACAAATGATCTTTTTTTCTAGACGAAAATTTTTGTTTCTTGCACAAAATAACATAACTTTCGTTTTTGCAGGATTAATTTTTAGTAGATTAATCTCAGACCATTCACGAAGCCGATTAAGATGTTGATTACACTTGGTGACTAGTTCATTCACATCAGGACCAGAGAACAAAATCGTGCAGTCATCAGCGTAAATAATGAATTTTAAACCTTGGTCAATGTTCACAATACTGTTTAAATAGACATTAAATAGCAGAGGGCCTAGTACACTTCCCTGAGGTACGCCTCTGATTATAGGTAGTAGAGATGATTGGTGGTTTCGAATATATACACACTGTTGCCTGTCAGCTAAGTAAGATTTTATTAAAGATAAAGGGTTGCCACGAATCCCATAGACTGAGAGCTTATGAGTTAGGATACCATGATCCAGGGAATCAAAAGCCTTACTAAAGTCTATAAAGAGGCCAAGGGTTATTAGTTTCATTTGTATATTTTGCAGCACGTGTTCCTTTAACCCCAATAAAGCTAGCTCAGTTGAACGTCCTTTCCTGAAGCCGAATTGCGCATCAGAAATGAGATGATTCTTCTCAAAGAATTGGTTAAAACGATAGTGCAATATCTTTTCGAAACCTTTAGCAAACATAGGTATTATTGATATTGGACGATAATTTTTTGGTAAGTTTTTATCGCCTCCTTTATATATAACTGACACTCTAGACTTCTTCATTGCAGCGGGAAATTCTCCCGATTCAATAGATAGGTTGAAAATATATGTAAGTGGAGCAGTTATGTACTCTAAAATATACTTAATGGGTTTAATTTGGATATTATCAATACCAAGCGCTTTACTATTGTTCAGGGACATAAACGTTCTGTATACTTCTGCCTGATCTGTTGGCTGAAGAAATATACTTTCAGCCCGTGAGTGTCCTATATCTTCGCTAGTTATGTAACTGCTAGCGTGTGCAGAAGATCCGATGAAATGTTTCTTGAAAAAGTCGGCAAGAGCACGACCGGTAACTGGGTGGTTTCTATAAATCATTTGATCAGGGAGTGCATCTTTTTTATCTCTTCCTAGTGCACTATTTATTACTCTCCACGCTGCAGCTGGTTGGTGTCTATAGATGTTTACAAAAAGTTTTTCATAGTAAGCAACCTTTGCTCGTCGGAGTTCAGCATTTAATTTATTTCTGGCAGTTTTGAATTTTTTTAGCGCATCAGGACTTCGCATTTTCAGAAATGTATGAAAAAGAGCATTTTTCTGCTTTATGCTTTTAAATGATTATGGGTCACCCAAGGTTTTCTTATCTTTTTTGATACCTTAAAGGTTTTTATTGGGAAGTGTTTGGAATAGATTTGAGAAAAAATTTCAAGAAATCTTAAATACGCCTCACTGGCATTCGCTTTGCTATACACCAAGGACCAGTTTTGTTGGCTAATGTCATGCTGAAACGCCCTCAGGGAATCCTCAGTCATATGCTGGACAGTTATCTCCTCAGAGGTACTTTTCACTTTCATTACAGGGTCACAAAACATAAAAACTGGGCAATGATCACTGATGTCAGATGTTACTGTGCCAGCACTGGGAATCGAGGTTTCAGAGTTGACAATGAACAAATCCAGTGCAGATGAAGTGGATAAAGTGACACGGGTTGGTGTATTAATCACGCTTATGAAA
>JARKHS020035434.1:0-139848 GCA_030143305.2 Amblyomma americanum | reverse complement strand
TGTTTTTCAAATGTCCACGTTGAGCATTTTCTTGCGCTGCAAATTTCTTTCATTAAACCACATTGTTGGCGCTTTGGCTAATGCGCTTTAATCATAAAATAAAGGATTTGCAGAGCAAGGCTAGCAAGCTAACTTCGCGTTCTTACTGTCAATTAGGGGTGCCTAAAATAAGGCAGCGCTTAATTAATTACTATACACAGCTTCAGAGTCGTTAAATTTTTTTTCATTGTTAACAGGGCTCTGAAATGGGCTCTCAGTAAAGTTGCGGAAGTTAGAGCCCTGAGGTGTTTTAATTAAAACGAAGGAATGCGAATATTCTTCCTCTTCTTTCAGTACGCTTGTTTAAAGTGCAGGAGGCGACAGAAATACGGAAAACGTGTCCCAAGCTGTAGAATGTGCATGCACTTCGAAACTTGCGCTTCTAAAGCAGTGTTGATATCACTTCACCGAGTCATGCCAGGGGCAGACGATGAAAACAAAAAGAAAAAAAGTCTGACCGCAAGAAACGCGACGATGCGCGCCGTCTGCCTATGGAAGCAGCGGCGTGGCGCAGTGCACCGTCACTGTTCCCGGCTCCTGCATGACCACGTGGAAATCTTCTATCTCTGATAAGTGCGTCAGCGCAGGCCGCCTTTGCAAAAGGGCCTGTAGTAGACTAACGCGCATGCGCGACTGGCTGTCTCGAGGGGTGAAAAATGCGCCCGCGACAGCGACCGGCGTTCTTTCTTCGTCGGTGCTAGCAGCGACAACTTATTTTCGCCGTAGTACAAGCGGCAGTGATTCTGGACGTGAGTTTGTGCCCGTTGCCTGTGGGTTGCCGTCGTTTTCACCGACCTCCGGAGACGCAGGGAAGCCATTGCGCCCACGACCGTCGGACGACTGCCGAGGAATACACCTCCGAGCCAGGCCTTCGGCATCGAACGTGAGTGCGAGGCAAGGCCTCGCGGCGAGGGCGACGTGTTTCCGTGAAACCTTCTCTGTGCTGTTAGAGCAAATTTAAAGTTCACTCGCGCTCTTTCCGCGAGCATTGGCTAATAGTAAGCAACCCGCAGCATGGAGAGGAGAGGTTTCATAGGCTGTCGCCATCGGGTTTTTTGTTCATGACGGAAGCGTGGTGAGCAAAGGTTTGCGGCGGGTATACAGCTTTAGGCTTAGCTCACACTAGACAGGTCAGCTCTAGGTATTGAGCTCACTGTCGTTTTCGTCATGAAACAAAAGCTCGTTCCGAACGCCGTTGCGACCCGGCCACCATGTCGTGTCAAGGAATGCCCGCGCGCGAAAGTGCTCTTGAGCGACATGTGGTTTGTGGCCGTACACGGCGCTCGGAAATTCTCGCCACCCTCGTCCAGCAACTCCGAAGAACGGACGCTGCCTACGGTCTGCGGCACATCGTGTTTCCGCTGCAGCCAAGGTCCGTCCGATTTTCTTACTTGTTTCAGCCCTGCGGCATAAGGCTCATTCTTCTCCCACGGTGAGTATATGTGCAACTGCGTTATGCTTGCGTGTCTGTCACCTGTTTTTTTTTCTTTGCAGATGTGCTCACTCCTCCATTCCCATACCAACGGCACTGGTGCATTCGGCCCGCAGCGACATCTGGCCCGATGTGGCAGCTGCGGGTCGTGCACCCTCTGCCTCCGGTCGCACACGCTGTACTGTCGGGTACTTCGACTGCACTGCATCGCAGCGTCGTTTTCTGCGTTTTCGGTAAGCAGGACTGCGACTTATCGAAACGAGAAAACTGACATGGCTGCAGATGAAGGCGGTACCCCCAACGGCTGTTCAACACCAGGCTCCGCTGAAGGGGACCGAAGATGTAGTTCAGTCGAAGTAAGCTACGTTTCGGGCAGTGCAGCCAGTGTATAGTGTGACCCCAGGACGACTTTGGAATGCTCACGACATCCGTGGTTGCAAGGAGAGGACTTGATCGGTCTGGTTGGTGCATGCTGATGGAAACGACTGCTCAGCGCTAACAGACGGGATGGAAGAGAACACAGAGCGTGTGTCTATATGTTCTCTTTCATCTCGTCTGTTCACGCTATTCAGTTGTTTCCATCTATGGTTGCCTTTGGCGAAGGTTCCTTTTTCATCCTTGCAGATGTCCAAGGGAGACCCTAATCCAGCATAAGGACAGCACGGAGCCGACTCAGGAACTCCGAGCTCGGATCTGTGGCCGCGGTCCAGCATCCATGCACGACGCAAGACGTTCCCTTCGTGCCTCGCTCTTTTTTTATCTCTATTGACACCAGGGGTAGGGTGGTAAGTGCAGATGAATCGAAGCCCGCATGGCGTATACGCCACTTTTGCTCCCGACAGTACAGAAAGTGTGCTGCGCGTCCGTCGGAAGCCTCTATGTGATGCGCACAACATCCATGCTTTGCATTTGTATTTGCAGACACGCCGAGTTGGGTTCTCGGAGCCGCCGAGGAATGTACGAGCTCGGATCTCTGGCCCTGTCCTGTATCCATGCACCACGCAAGATATTCCATCCCTGCCTTACGTATGCCTCCTCCCTCCACAAGAGCTTTATGGGAGTCTACAACTTTATGTAAGTCTGTTGTGCATCTACAACAGTTGAGGCCCACATAACACCTGGTCTGTTCACCCTTCGTTCAATATAAATTCGTATTTTCGCGCTTGTCTCAGTTCTGCTTATTCGCATTGCTACCAGTCGCCTATGTTACACTGATTTCACCCAATTCAGCTGCAGGTAGCGTCCTTACTTATGGCCAAAAACTCACTCCAGAGTTTTTGTTTCCACTTAACTACATTCACACATGTCGTACATGTATTGCACCTACACTGTAGTTGTCAGATTTCAAACAGCAAGCATTACTTTTGTGTCTCTTATTTTCTTGGTATCCGCAAACCACCAAATCTCTCGGTAACATCTTCAGAGGCTGAAGGCGTTTCCCTTCTCACTTGCATAGATTTCGCCTTCCATCATTGCCTCTGCATGTCTGTTCGAATGCCCTGATGCTTGGCGTTACTTTACAAACTGCACAACATTTTGATCAAAATCGCTCATTCTCTCATTTATCGCAAACTGTTTTACCCCTGTCTTTGCAATTCAAAAACAAACAGACCTTCTCATCAGTGAAGTCATTCCTGATCACCTGTATATGCTTGTTGACACCTTTTGCATACTTTCAAGGGGCCTCTTGACCAAGCAAGGTGGACGTCAGTCCAGCTCCTTTGTGGTATGCAAGGTAGCTTTCTTCTTTGAAGTACTTTCGTCTCTGTCTACTTCGCTTATTCTCACCATGTTTTTGTTTCCTCACGTATCTCGAGTGTATGTTCATATCTGAGCCTTTTTCTGTTCGAGTGTACAGAGATGTTCAGTGTGCTTCCTTCTGTCATGAGTTGCAGCACATGATTGGTTGAAATCAGAAATACTAGAAGGAAGAAACGAGACTTGTGGAACCTGCTCAGAAGAGAAAGCCGAAGCAAGGACTGTAAAAGAAAAAACCGACGTGGCACAACGACTTGGCACGTGGCAAGAATAACGTTCTAATCACCGTTGGTGAAACACTGCAACCGGACATCGTCGTGACCTTCCCGAAGTTGACCTACTGGGTGTGTCAACAGTTTCCACGCTGCTGCTTCCAGTCAACGCAACGAGAGCCCCTAGTCAGCGTCTCTGGGACATCGACGCGGTGACCTGCTGCTTCCGGACCATTGTCGCCTCTGTGAGGGCTCCAGTGTGCCAGCTCCGAGTTACTTCCGACTGGGGCGTGGAGAGTTGCCGCCTTCATCTGTCCCTGTGCTTTCCAACGCGGTCTTTTTCACAAGAGTGATTGCCAATAAATCCTTTGCACAGTAGTTTCGTACGAGCTTCTTGTCGCCACCCGAGTGCTCGCCGGCGCCAGCCGGCTTGAGCGCGTTGCGGGTGATGCGACTATCACTTTTCTCAGTGCTTCCTGGCACTGCATGCAACTCCACTCTACAATATCGAATTGCAGGAGAATAGACCTCAACATTAAGTGCCCCCTGGGTGTTGTTACATTGCGCGCTGGTCTTTTGTGTGCACTTGGCGCTAGCACGGTGGAAGTGGCAGCGGAACTAATTTGCAACAGCTCAGAGAGGATGCGTTTTGACACCCTCCTCGTCTGATGGAAAGGTCTGTATGTCCAAAAATGGTCTTTCAAAAATGGATTCAGCGGCTTTCATTTTCGCACTGTTTTGCCCTAAAACAATTGATTAAATTTAAAAAGTAGGCAGGCACTCGTACGTCCTGACCAATAACTCGATAATTATAAAGTAGCAAAGGTAACATAAACCATGACTGTGAGGATCTGTGTATATCCTATTAATAAAGTACCTTGTTAAGATCAGGTAACAGCAGATCTGTTGAAGGACGGAGGGGAAATTGTGCTAGAAAAACTATAGCCACCCTGTATACGCAATGCCTTATGACCTCGGCGGTACCAGAAGCTTGGAAGTAACGCAAAATTATCATAATTCATAAGAAAGAAGACGCCAAGGACTTGAAAAATTACAGAGCGATCAGCTTACTGTCCGTTGCCTACAAGGTATTTCCTAACGTAATCGCTAATAGTCAGGAGTCAAAAGCGTTATGTGTTTGCGCTATGATTGCTAAAGCATTCCTCTGGATTTCACCCATACCTTGCTTCAGCGTTTCATAACTTCCCTCGCATTCCTCTGGATTTCACCCATACCTTGCTTCAGCGTTTCATAACTGCCCTCGCCCCTTCTAGTAGCCCGCTTTGAATCAACAGAAAGCAGATTCATTTTTTGCCACGAGATGCCGCCACTCTTCCACGCGCCGCAGAGTGCCTCGCTGTCTAGTCTGCGCGCGTGATTTGAATGCAGAGGCGGTTGTGTAGGTCAGCATTGCGCAGTCATGAGCTAAAAACGGTCATGCTGCGTCTACGGCGGTGGTGGAGCAGCGGCGAAGAGTTGTCTGCTTCTGCCCAGTTCACTGCAGTTCGTTCCGTTTTAGCAATACCTAGACCAAAATTCGGTAGTTTATCAACGGCCCCTTCCGCATCTTGCATTGGTCCGAAACGATGATATGGCGACCGATAACTATTCAGCACCAAGACATTGTTCCTTTTACCACTCCAGTTCCAAACTGTGTAACGTGCACGTTACCCTTGCGACCATCTAGCTTACTGTTTCTTGACCCTTTGTCCCTTCATGTGCATGATAGGGATTACAGCTAACAGGCGAGTTAGTGACGCATTTTAATGGCAATAGCGCCAAAGGCTTAAACGAAACAAGAGGAAACATTGTACGCGCGCTGATCTGGAGCTTACGTCCCGTGCATTTGAATAGGGGAAGTACGATTACTGAAGATTAATTAGAGCCTTATTAGAACCGATTTCTCTCTTCTGAAAATTGTTTAAAGCACATTTCAACTGTAATTGGAATACTGACCTTCTTCAACATTATGCAACACAGCGACAAGTAGAATAACAGGACAGTTGAGCAAATCATCCAAAGAGAAATTATTTCAAACTCAAGTTACAGCTGTTTTTCAAATGCCTAGTCCACGTTGAGCATTTTCTTGGGCTGCAAATTTCTTTCACAAAACCACATTGTTGTCGCCTTTGCTATACGCTTTAATCACAAAATAAAGGATTTGCAGAGCAAGGCAGCAAGCTAACTGAACGTTCTTCCTGTCAATTAGGGGTGCCTTAAACAAGGCAGCGCTTAATTAATGACTATACTCCGCTTCAGAGTTGTTCAACTTTTTTTATTGTTAACAGAGCTCTGAAAGGGGCTCTCAGTAAAGTTTCGGAAGTTAGAGCCCTGAGGTTTTTGAATTAAAACGAATTGATGCGAAAATTCTTCCTCTTCTTTCAGTATACGCTTGTTTAAAGTGCAGGAGAGAACAGAAACACGGAAAAAGTGTCCCAAGCTCTAGAATGCGCATGCATGGCGAAACTTGCGCTTCCGATGAAGTATTGATATCGCTTCACCGAGTCATGCCAGGGGCAGACGATGAAAACAAAAAGGAAAAAAAGTCTGGTCGCAAGAAACGCGACGATGCGCGCCGTCTGCCATGGAAGCAGCGGCGCGGCGCAGTGCACCGTCACTGTTCCCGGCTCCTGCATGACCACGTGGAAATCTTCTATCTCTGATAAGTGCGCCAGCGCCGACCGCCTTTGAAAAAGGCCTGTAGTAGAGTAACGCGCATGCGCGAGTGGCTGTCTCGAGGGGTGAAAAATGCGCCTGCGGCAGAGACCGACGTTCTTTCTTCGTCGGTGCTAGCCGCGAGAACTTATTTTCGCCGTAGTACAAGCGGCAGTGCTTCTGGACGTGAATTTGTGCCCGTTGCCTGTGGATTGCCGTAGTTTGTGGCTCAGTGGTTAGGGCGCTCGACTACTGATCCGGAGCTCCCGGGTTCGAACCCGACTGCGGCGGCTGCGTTTTTATGGAAGAAAAACGCTAAGGCGCCCGTGTGCTGTGCGATGTCAGTGCACGTTAAAGATCCCCAGGTGGTCGAAATTATTCCGGAGCCCTCCACTACGGCACCTCTTTCTTCCTTTCCTCTTTCACTCCCTCCTTTATCCCTTCCATTACGGCGCGGTTCGGGTGTCCAACGATATATGAGACAGATACTGTTCCATTTCCTTTCCCCAAAAAAACAACAACAATTATTATTATCAACCATAGGAGAGGGCAGCCACTTTTTTATCACCGTTACGCTGCATAAAGTTTTGCTAAGTTTCAAGACAAAGGCTGATTTGCAGAACATAGGCGGAGCACGACGAAGTGTTCCAACTATGTTTCACAAGAGGACGACATAACTGATCTCTGCGTTGCCGTCCTGATTCTTTAATCACGCTTTCCTGCAGGCTGCTTAGTGCAACTTTGTCTAATTTCATCTCCTTCTGTCATTAACCAGTAGCAGGGGCCAAGTTATGAATTTTATTGGCCCCCTGAAAAAAAAGGGACATGCTGTGAAGTGTGTCCTGAATACGTGTCATTCTCCTTTTTAGCACGTCTCTCACGTCCATGTACAACCCTCCCAAAGACGTCGTGATGCAAGAAATCAAGAAGCAGGACCCGGACGTTATCGCTGACTTCAGTGATAAAGAGATTAATGATTGGTTGCAGACAGCACGCAATATTTCGCAGCCACTTACGAGGCAGAACATCGAAGAAGGCGTCGACGTCATCGAGAAGGCAATCCGAGAAACCCATCCGAAGATTCACTACCAGTCGCCTTGGGGAATGGACATGCTTTCTTTATGGTTGCTGAGGGTTATCCCTGACGAAGCTGCCGACATTATTACAATGTGGTGCATAAGGTGCAGCTGAAGATGTTTCTGGAACCATTGTAGATCTTTGGCTGAAAGCTAACATAAAAGTCCAAAATATGTGGGCACAATCATTAACAACGGGAATACGCGTATGACCCCGTTGCCGCCTTTAACCCAGTAACACACCCAAGCAACGAAAACATTGAAGAAAACCCATGAACACCCAGTATTAAGTCACTACGCGTTCCTACATTGCAAGAGGTATTAAAAGCTGGTAGGCTTATCAAGAAAACAAATTTCGGTGACTATAACCAAAGTTTGTGACTGACGATAATTTTTGACTGTCCAAGTAGGCTAGCATAGCGCACAAATACGAAGGGGCGGAATCGCCTCTCAATCCGTTTGAAACGAGGATCGTATCTGCGACTGCTTCAACGGGCGGAACTCGGCTCGAAACCGGAGGAAATTTTGAGCAGCCGGAATTTGGCGCGCAGTGGTGGCGGCAGCTAGAACTAAATTGGATCTTCAAACTGTTTTTTCTTGAAATCGCAGGTTGGTGTTTTTTTTTTTTTGCCTTGCTGCAACAAATTGCGCATTTCTGCCGTTGCCACTGCTGCCGCCTATGCTGGCGGAGATGTCAGCGCGGGTGCGTGCATTACTCAATTCCCGTACACCATGACCAGCCGTACACCCGTACACCATGACCCCAGAGGCATGACCTCCGGTGGATATTGGAGCGGGACCTCCACTGCGCCGCGTTCCTCCGATGTCATCGGGCGCTGCAGTTTGACCTTGAGCAGGAGGAGCGCTGGAGATGTGGCTGTGACGTCAGACCACGTGACTCACAGCGCCACTGCTCCGACCGCGGGGCGCTGACCGCCGATTCGCCAGATGCGGTCACGTGATTACGCAGGTGACTCGGCGTTCGCTTAAGGTGGCGAAGCCGCTCTCGCATGCAGTTTCGCCATGGGTGAGAGCGCGGTTGACAGCGCGTCTTTCAGCCTGCGAGGCGTTTCAAGCGTCTAGCCAAGCGTGGCTAAGTACTCTGCTACTCCGGTAACACGGTATGCTAAAGGTGTCTAATGACGCTACGGGCGGTGATTCGCGGGTGGTCACGAAGTAGGCCTGAGTCCCCTGCCCGTTTTGGCACAAAGAGAAGACTGGAAAGCGATCACTTATTGGCACTGGGTAGCCAGTCAGGATGCCGATAAATGGTGATGAACATTATGTGGCTGTTTCCTTTGCATCGGGTTGTCGTTAGTTTTCCGCCCTAGCCGTTGCACAGAAAAAAAAAAGAACACTGTCAAGAGAAAGATAAGGGGAGAACAAAGGAGGAGGGGGGCACGCTAACTGCCCAAGCGCGAAGTCACTGAGCGCCCAGTGAGTTGGCGCCACTGCGGTTGACGCTGCCGGTTCTCGTGTCTCTGAGGCCTCGTTATATGCCCAGCCACCACCACTGTCGAAGTCTCTCTTTAGTTGCCACCGCCGCCGTAGAGGGCGCGGCGCCGTCGGGGGCACGAAACCAAACACCTCGGATAGAGTGTTGCCCCTTGGGTTCTGCGGCGATATCTGGGAGCAATGAGTGACCACATGTTCAGTGCTCTCCTGTTCCTCACCCCACATTTCGGCTCAGTGCTGCCTGAACAACCGTATAAGTGTCGAAGCGTTGACGGTACAGCAGGGTGCGTAGGGCTCCACCCTTATAAATATGGTCTATAGACAGCCTGTGGACTTCTTATAGACTCTATTGCCTTCCTGTAGATATTTCTTTTTGTCTATAGTCTATAGACTGCCTATAAACAAAGGTCTACTAAATGTGTATGGCAATAAATGTATAGGTTGTCTATAGACTGTCTATATGACTTGTATTTACTGTAGACTGTTCTCTAAGGTTTCTCTGTAGAGAGTCTATAGACTTTATAGAAAGAAGTCTATGGATAGTCTATACAGACTGTCTGAAGAAGTTTTTGTAAGGGCAGCTCGCGCCTCAAAGAGCAGAGTACTCTCACTGTTGTGGACATAGAGGTTCTCTTGGGCTGGGGTGGTCCTGTGGGCGCAGTACAGCAGAATAGTAGTCTTCCAGCACACTGCCGCGAGCTACTGGTAATCATTGCGTCCCGCACGACCGTCTGCACTGCTCGGGACTAATTGTTAATGCAATAGCGTTAAAGGCCCCATTCACCATAAAATCCAGTGTTGGCGTCTGCCTTGCGAGCGAAAAATCACGATATTGCCTCTGGCAGGTGGTCCCCAGAGAGCAACCTAGGAGGCAGGTAGGCCATCTAGGTCACGTGACCTTGCGTCGTCATGACAACCTGCCCACCGAATAGTAAGCAAACTGCGCACCGTGAGAAGTGGCATTTAAATTAATGATTCATCATAAGCCTGACTACGCCCACTGCAGGGCAAAGGCCTGTCCCATGTCTCTCCAATTACCCTCTCCTTTGCCAGCTGCGGCCATCGCATCCCCTCAAACATCTTGATCTAAACCGGCCGCCTAATTTTCTGCCACCCCCTGCAACGCTTGCCTTGTGTTATCTATCCACTTGCCTTCGCATTACATGCCCTCTAAAGCCAATTTCTTCCTTTTGATTTCGGCTAGGATTTCATTAACATGCATTTGTTCCCTTGCCCACTATGCCCGCTTCCAGTCTCTTAACGTTGCTCCTATCATTTTTCATTCCATAGCTCGCTGCGTTGTCCTTAACTTAAGCTGAACTCTTTTCGTTAGCCTCCGCGTTTCTGCCAAGTAGGTGAGTACCGGTAAGATACAGCTGTTATATACATTTCTCTTGAGAAATAATGGTAAAGGGAAATTCATGATCTGAGAGAACATGTTATATACGCTCCACCCCATTATTATTATTCTAGTTATTTCCCTCTTACTATCTTGATCAGCGGTCACTACCTGCCCTAAGTAGACGTATTCCCTTACCACATTTAGCTCCTCGCTGCCAATTGTGAAATGCGGTTGCCTTGCGAGACTGTTGAACATTACTTTGGTTTTCTGCATGTTAATTTTGAAACACAGCGTTCTGCTCTGCTTAACTCATTGGCAATGCTTTGCAGTTCTTCTCCTGAGTGGCTTAGCAAGGCAATGTGATTAGTGATTCGCAAATTACTTAGGTTTTCTCCTTTAACTCTTAGTCCCAACTGTTCCCAATCCAGGCCTCGGAACACCCCCCTGTAAGGAGGCGATGAATAGAATATGCGAGATCGTGTCTCCCTGCCTGGCACCCTTCCTTATTGGAATTTTATTACAGACTATATAGGACTATGGTAGCTGGGCAATCGTTATAGATGTCTTCCAGTATTCTCTAATAAGACTCTTCTACACCCTGATTCAGCAATGCCTGCATGACTGCTCAGGTTTCCACTGAATAAAATGCTTGCTCGTAATCAGGGAAAGCTATATATAGGGGCTGTTTATATTCTGCGCATTTCTATATCACCTGGTTGACAATGTGAATATCGTCTATTGTCCAGTGCGACGCCGTAGTGAAGGGCTCCGGAAATTCCCATCAACTGGTGTTCTTTAACGTGCACTGACATCGCACAGTGCACAGGCTTCTGGAATTTCAACCGCCGTAGTCGGGATTTGCTTCTAGTGATTGATTGGTTTTCGGTAGACGATGACGAGTTAATCAAATCATATTAATTCATTTTTTAATCGATGAATTAAAGAAATGAGAAAAATTGGAAAAGCTGGTTTAGAGGTGTCAAAATGCTCAGAATTGAAACCCAATGCTTCAATATGCTAATTAAGAAAATTTAGTGTGTAGTTGATCAATTAATTAATTGAAATAATTGCAAGAAACGAAAAGTGCGTTCAAAGGTGTCAAATTGCTCAGAGTGGAAAGCTTAATCAACTACACTATCGCGTCATAGCCCTTAGGGCGGAGCTTAAGTGTCCTCACCAATTTTTAATTGTTATTTACCCACTGGGGAAGGAAAATCACCTATTAACAGTAGCAGCGTGAGGCTGTATAGAGAAGCTTGTTACGCATTTTCTCCGATAATATTCGTAATTTGAAAAGTTCCCTCTTACCGGATAATTTGTGATTAACGGCGTTACCCTCCATGATGCTCTGACTGAAGCTAACGAGAGTAGCAATGACTGAACTGATGCGGGATCGTGCATGGATGTGAAATGATTGCACGCTTAGAACGGAAGCACACTTCCGGCACTCCACACCGGAAGAAACGAGCCGGACGTGCGCCAGCCTAACCGGATGTGGCGACAGCGGCTGTGAGTGCGACTGGCGATATACGTTCCACGTTTCATCTTTGTTTTGCTTAAAGAACCGAAAAATTTGCAGCACTAACTTTATCCACTAGTTAGACTAGAATGCTCCTAGACTGATGACAGTGAATTGAGTTATGGAATGTGACATACGACGACAGTGGGAAGTTTAGGACCCAGATAAAGAGCTGTTGGCATTAGAAAACCAATTCTAGCTAACGATATCCTATAGTGGGAAATAAAAAAGTAGATAGTAGACTTGGGCGGTACATGTAACTCAAGCAAAGTTAGCGGAAGGTTTCTGCTATTAAAGAAGTGTGTTCCAACAGACGGAAGAAGCAACAGCTTATACTAACAAATTAAGTGTGCTTAGAATATCGTCTGGGATTTCATATTCTAAATCAAGATTAGTGAAACAGAGACCTGTCCTGCAGCGGAAATAATCTACCTGCTGCTGATGATGATGATGATGGTGATAATGATGGCGACGATGAGAACGATCGATCGACTTCGGCTACGCAGACTAAATGCTTAAACGAAAAAGAAACGAGCGTCAGTGGATTGCAGTGTTCCAATGAATGAAGCTAATTCATTCATTCATTCATTCATTCATTCATTCATTCATTCATTCATTCATTCATTCATTCATATTTTTATTCATACACCGGAGTGTACAGGAGGCCAAGGTAAAAGCCGTTCTACGACGGCTTGAGGGGTCCCTGGCCGCCAAATACAGTGTGCAGCGGAAAGCATAAACACATCAAGAAGAAAAGGTTACAGCCTTATGCTACTTGTATGGGAGTATGCGCAAACATAGAAAGATTATACAGAGATTATACAGAGAGATTATACAGATTATACAGAGAGGATCTATGAAGTACATACATGTATGCACAAAAAACAAGAACAGAAACATCCATGATGACAATCACAAGGGCAAAACGGCTGTCTTGCCCTATCGCTATCTTTTTCCCATAACTCAATGAAGATTCGGCAGAAAAATGGAAGAGTGAATGGGGTGTTCTCAGCTTCCCACAGGCCGGCCTCGTTTTGCTGTAGGGCCAGTAGCAGCATCTGCATTGGCGACAGGGTCTGCTCCAGATGTCCTGGAAAACAGTTGAAAGCAATACATAAGAAAAACTGGTTTCGTGCATATAGATGCGCGCTTGGTTGCAACCACGAGCTAGGTGCAAGTTAAGAGCACGGCTAGGGTGGGCGCCAGATATTGTCTCTGAAGGAATAAATAAATCCCATATCTGTACACAAACGGGATGTTGTCATAATGCAAGCGGCTCAATCTTGTTTTTATGGCTTGAAAAAACAAACACAAATTGAAGACACTCATAGAAGACTTTTTATGGCGGCCGTTTCTTGCGTGCAACGATGTGGGGCTGGAGCGAGTGGCTGCGTTCCACGCGTTACCTTTTTTTCTGCGTGATAACTGCGGTCGTGGCGATAAGCTGGGTTCGAAGGTGTTTCTTCATGATAACATTGTCTGAAGTCAGTTGTCTAAGTTTTATTATATGTTTATTTTTATTGGCGGCTCCCTCCAGTTGCTGTCGTCTGTTCAGCCAGTTTACGGGGCCCTCGCATCCAATTGTTTGCTTACTTCCATTCACGTTGTGTTTTGTGTGACCGTATTCTTTTAGACGCTATCTTATCTACAATGCACCGTCGATAACAGCACCACTTTTTGTAGTCGACAACTACGTGTGTTCCGTGTTTGTTTCCCATTTTGTGCCACCTGTGTGGACTGCGCCTCGAACAACTACGTCTGACCAATTCGCCCTGTAAAACACGCTTTCAGAAACGACGTGATTAACATGGGAGTAGTTATAGAAGCAACGATTCAAATGCCCGATCCTTCTCCAGGACGCTCGGGAAAAGAAAGGACTACCGCTATCATTTCTAAACATTGACTGCTTGCACTATCGACTGGTTAGTTGTTTCTACAGCCGCTGTTCGCATACACAGCACCAAACGAAACATTTTTTTGATTTCTTGTTGTTTTAGAGCTCGCTGTGAAGTCATTGGTAAAAAAATTACGGCCTACGATTACACGAAAAAAAAACAAAATAGTTGCTCCGTTACCTTTACTGAGTCAGCTGGTAAACGTTTCAGAGCATGCGCATTCAAGCTGCTACCTTTTTTTACTGAACGGGTTTGACAGACAGCTCACTAATAAGTTTTAATTTCTCCCAACCGGCGGTGTTTAGTCCGTGATTGTGTATCACCTGTTAAACTGTACTATTTGTGCCTTGCAGTATTGCTCAGGTCCAAGTGAGTTGGAACTTCATTTTCCGTGGTTTCGCCCCCCTCATGCTTTTATAATAAAACAAATGGTACGTGTTGTTGTTTTTTTTTTTACACTGTAACGAAATAAATCCTCAGTTGGCAGACTTCGCTTAACCCAACATTTAACAAACAGTTCCAAATTTTTTTATTTCGTGAACAGCTGGGGTTCAGCACGCTCCGCTCCAAGTTCTGAGCGCCGTTCATTCCTTTACTTTTAATTAACCACACGTCACTTAAGTACGTGAAGTTTGTTATGTGCTTTCTCCTAGTTTTTCGCCGTCACGAAAGTAAATTTCCCCATCAGAAAGTGTACCGAATGGCAGAGATAAGTACGTTATCGAAGCCTGTTTCTTTCCACTGCATGCAGAAACGAACAAATTAAAAAGAAAACCGCCCGTTGCGCGCAGCGCAGACCCGGCATCCTTTTGTCGCAGGTGTTCCATGTCTCTCTCGCGGCCCGCCCCGTGAACTGTCGCCAGCGGTGATCCCGCGGGTTCGCTGCGCTTTCCGGCAAAAAATGGCGCCATGACACGGCTCAGGCCAGGCGAATCACAGACGTCGAGCCGACACAACAAACCAAAAGAACAGGACATTAGAGAGCTGTAGTACTGAAAGAGAGCGGCCGGCGGCGCTACCACCCCGGCTCCCAAAAAGAAACCGGTCTCCTGTCACGTGACACAACCTTCCATTTTTTTTCCACCCCCCTCTTTACCCGTCGCCATCCGTGCATGCATCCATGCCTGCCGGCCTTTCACCACGCGTCCTTGCTCCCTCTCCTTTTTCTTTCACTTTCGTTTATCCTTTCCAGGTTTTTTTTTTTTTTTTTTCCAGGAGAGCTTCTTCATTCTCTCACTCTCGCCCATATCTCAACATCTGCCGCCTGCTTTGGCTGCAGACGGAAACAGCCCTTTGCACGGCAACGGATAGCGCTGGTGCGGCGGGCGGTCGCCGGGTGCTGTGCCATGTACGGAGTACCATGGTGCCTGTGCGCGGCCATGTTTTCATTGGACGGCGTTGAAGTTGCTTCGTAGTCAGAAGGCGCCGCATCGGGACACGACTTCGCGACTTCGTGAGCCGTTTGTACGCCATTCAGGCGATCCTTCAACGGAGCGATCACGCATCGCCGCCGGTGTTGTGATTTCGATTGGGGTGTGTGCGTGCTCCATCCGTCCGTATGAGCCGCCTATCGCTCCATTCATGGTTTGCACAGCGGCGGTGAACGCAAGATCGTGCAGTTTATGACAGACGTAGTTTTCCCCTGTTCTCTGAGCGGGTGCCGCCTCTTGTGACGTCCTTGAACCAAGCCACACATTTTTGTCCCCCCTCTTGTGTCCGGTTTTATCGTACGTTGTTGTGACTGCAAGCACCCGCCGAAACAAGGAGAGCCAAGCCGTCGCTTCTTTCATCGTTGACGGGAGGATTGCGTGTTCGTCAGCACGTGCCTTACAAAGAACTAAAAACAAAGCGCCCTACAACCAAATCGGAAGCACCATAGGCGCGGCCGGAATAACTACCGACGTGCTTAGCCAGGTGAGTCTGCCTTGCAACAATTGTCGCTAGCACTGCGTTGTGATGCGAAACCAGTGTTGAAGCCCATCACGTGTGTACTGGGGGAATCCGTGCGCTGTGATGCCGCGGGGACGGATTCTTTTTCGGTTCGGAAATACAGCAACAAGGGAACCGAGTGTGTATTGAAGCGCTATGAAAACCTAGTCTCATGACAGTGCTATTTTCTTGTTTCAGTCTAGAGTACTTGCATTGTTCTTAATAGCCATTTTTGTAGCGTCTGTGCAACGTTGCAAGTTAAGGCTATTTCCCTGAGCTTATTTAAACGCTGAAGCAACCCACATGCAATTTCTGCTGCCTGCTTAGTAACCATGAAGGATCAGGCGCACGAACTGCGTGAGTACACACTTTAAACATTTTCCAAGTAGCAAGGGGTAATAGTCAGTAGAGCACAAGCAATGCATGTAACCGATAGTGACCTTCGAAGTGATACCATGGACCCGTGTCTACGTACCCAGTCATTTGAGAGTGCTCCGGTAGTGTTTGTGGTGAATCGGATATAAGTTGATCAAAATTGTGACGCTAAGAATGGAATCCTTTGCAGGCATAATCCATGCGTTTTAACTGCAAAATTTCTTTAGATGACAGCATTAGAGTACAAATAGAGAAAAAAAAGACACAGCGCTTGATATATGCTTGTAACGCTATTTCGCTGTTAAGATTTAGACATTATATAAGATGTAGAGCGTAGCTTTGACTTATGTTCAGGTTGAATGGTGGGGCGATTTTTGGTATACAGCAGAAAACAGATTGTGTTAGTTTTCAACATGGACAGAGCGTTTCAGTTTAGCTGTGAATATTGAGTCGGCTCTGACTGCGTACTTAGGGCGCCGCGAGAACAATATTTTAGTTATTTTCACGGCCCCAGTTCTCTGGGCACAGTTCAGTTTCGGCACTCCCGGGACAGTAACAGGCTGACCCGGCATTGCCAGGTGATCGGCGGTGGCTTCAAAATTGTCCCTCTGTTATTTCTTACTATCATTCTTGGCTACTGAAAACTTCGGAGTGCAAAACTTCAACGATCAGGCGGCTGGGCAGAGCCGAAAGTTTACTCAATGAATGAATAGTTTGCGCCTAGTGTTGCAAAAAGCTCACATAAGTTCTGTAGGCAGTGGTCCTCATGTAAAGCGCGGGTGTTTGGAGCGCGTTAACTGAACCTTCTAATGGTGATCATTGTTTCCTCTCCTCCTATAGTCTTTTTGTTCGTTATTATCACTTTGTCGTCAGTAAGCACGAAGAAAACTACGCTTATTTATATATTCAATGGGCTGCAATTCTACGTCACGATTTCTGGGCGTTATTTGGTTCATGTGCAAATGCTATCTCAAAATAGATATCCCAAATGTGCCGCTGTTTGCATGCGCTCGCAGCCCAAGGAGTCAACTTTCTGTCGATTAAAATTTAAAACTGTGCGGTGTGCGGTTTTATAACCCGACAGACGACTGTGAATGTTCCAGAAATCAGTTTTCACTGCAATGTGTCTGGGCTTTCTGTAGCCAGTCACAGCCAATCAGCAGAATCGGCACTGCCTTGGGTGAAGCTGAGATTTAACTTTTTGAAAAAAGGCGCTTCTTTGCGACAACAGGGCCGAGGGAAACACATTGCAGATCACCACTTACGGCTGCACTCATTGAAACCCGCGTCGTCGGGCATTCTGTTCCACGAGTACGAAAACAAGAAAACAACGTCCAGAGAAGAAAAACAGAAGTTAAGAAAATGGTGCTAAAACCGAGCCACCTAGCTGTGACCAGGCAGCAGGAGCGAACTTCAACCGGAGTTGATTATAATCACTGTAAAGCAGTTGGAGCTGCAATTTGATGGAGGCGAAACGCAAAAGGCGCCCGTGTGCTGTGCAGTGTCAGTGCACGTTAAAGATAATAATAATAGTAATAATAATTGGTTTTTGGGGAAAGGAAATGGCGCAGTATCTGTCTCATATATCGTTGGACACCTGAACCGCGCCGTAAGGGAAGGGATAAAGGAGGGAGTGAAAGAAGAAAGGAAGAAGGAGGTGCCGTAGCGGAGAACTCTGGAATAATTTCGACCACCTGGGGATCTTTAACGTGCACTGAAATCGCACAGCACACGGGCGCCTTAGCGTTTTGCCTCCATAAAAACGCAGCCGCCGCGGTCAGGTTCGAACTCGGGAACTCCGGATCACTAGCCGATCCCCAGGTGGTCGAAATTATTCCGGAGCCCTCCATTACGGCACCTCTTTCTCCCTTTCTTCTCTCACTCCCTTCTTTATCCCTTCCTTTACGGCGCGGTTCAGGTGTCCGCTGAGATGGGAGAGAAATATTGCGCCATTTCCTTTCACCAACAAACAATTTTTAAAAACCTTCTTATGGGTTTCCTCTGACGGGAAGGACGCTGAGGACGGCATATCGTGGTTTGGCCGGCATTTCGGAAGGCGCTGGTATGCATAGCATCTGTACGAGAGCAGACGACGCACTACGCGTGGCACAACTTTTGGGGCGCACGTGTCCAGGTTTGGTGCACTTCCCTTGGTATAACCTGATAGCACATCCCCGGGCTCAGAAACCGAGACCGAAATCACGCAGTATAAATAACGCAGTAATAGATTATTTACCGCGCATGTGTGAATCGCGGAGCATATAGTCACGCGTCCTGCGTGGGGGCAATGCACAACCTGTGAAACAAAGAACGCGCCAACCAAAAATTTGATGCCTCTACCCCTTGAAGCAGTGTCAAGGATGGTTCGCAAACGCTTACATTAATTATTGAACGAAGAATGACAGGAGCTTCAGAAGTGTTCTTTTCCAGTTAGCATTTTCTTTTTCTGCATGAAATCACTCTATTCCAAAAAGCAAACAAAAAAAGATAACCGAGGAACAGCGGCATCCTTTCCAGAGCGCTGGCAGGTACTTTCCGCTGTCAGCATCAACAGAGTTTGTGTTCTCTGTCAAGCGGTCATTGACCCACCTGCCAGTTTTTCCAGCGTAAGACTGATCGCAAGTGAGGCAGATCTACTGGGCACGCCTACTGCATTTGGCAAAAAAAAAACAAAAAACATTTGTGCTGTTTACCGCAGACTACTCTCGCCGACTGCCTACCAAGAAGCATAATTTTCGAAGTTTGTAAGGGGCGGAAAAGATGACGTTCCTGTTAGCGTGCCGAAGCACCCTTCAAATGGATCACCAACTCTAACTAACACAAACCGTTAAACTGAGGCTCCTTGTTAACTTTTTATATTGTCAAAAACAAAACCTCACCTTACTGTCACATTTCTACCATACTAGCGTGTAATATTCCTGCCATGTACAGATGTGCAGAGTTATGTAACATTCTAATATTTCGTGCTACCTGAGAAGAACCTTGTTGCTGCGGAATGAACTAATCATTTCTAAGCACAAAGGAGTACAATTTTTTTTCTTACAGTTTTGTTCTGACGAGCCTGAGAGCCGGGTTTAATACCTTTCGAGCTCGACGCAGAAGTAGAAAAAGATTAGTTTTTGGGCCAGAATTGAGGGCTTCCATTCATATTTCGTGCAGCAGTAATACTTGATGTACTACTTGGGCGCAGTTGCAAAGGACGGACGCTTCGCTGTTATTGACTACAGCGTATCTCCGCGTGCTGTGCGGATGTTTGCCAAGAGTGGCGTCATCAGGTCGCGCAGTTCTGTACTTATCAGTGACAGTAGTCTAAAGTTGCGCGCCTCTTGAAGCAGCCGAAGGGAGAGCAGAAAGTCGGGCTAGTTGGTTGATATGCAGACTGGAGAAGTTCTCGTCTTTGTCTCGCTTGTCCTCGTTGTTCCGTGCCGACTTCTTCAGCCTAAGGGAAGATAAACGACTTATCACAAGGGTGGGAATTTTTTGTTTAAACCGTAAAAATAGCGATAAACGTATGCTGATTTCGTTTTTCTGGTGGTGGTGCTTTTTTTTTATTAAAATAACAGTAAAAAGGAAGGAAAAATTTTTTGCTAGCCCCGGCATCTGCCATCGATACTGAAGCACCTGAGCTGGGGCAGCGGAAATAAAGGATAGCAGGCAGAATGGAGAAATTAAATGAAAGATTAAGAAGTTTGCAGGCAAAGGGTGGATGGAGCTGGCAAAGGATAGGGTTAATTGGAGAGACTTGGGAGAGGCCTTTGCCCTGCAGTGGGTGTAGTAAGGCTGATGATGATGATGATGATGATGATGATGATGATAAGTAGAAAAGACAGGGGCGTGAAGCGACGGTGAAATTGCTCCATAAACAGCGTAGTTGTGTGATCTGAGGCATTGTTCACTTTATAGGCGCCTGTTATAGCTAAGCACTGTTTGTTCGCTACCACCACCCGCTTTGAGCAGTTAGTTGGTTAAATAGGCTTATGGACTTCATGCTAGAGACTGGTATGAAAAATTGCTTACCTAAGCAGCACACGTAATCGGTCCAATATTGGAAATGTATTGGCAAATGCTGGTCTTGCAATGGGCCAATGTAAAACCATCATCTTCCAATATCAGGCCAATTACCTGTGTTGCTTGGGTACAGTCGTGAAAAAGTATACCTTGTTCTGGCTACCTCGTTGGTTCAGCGGCAGTTCCGTTCCTGCCTTACACACGAAGACCACGTGATGCCCTGCCCTGTCGCGGAACCCAGCGCAAGAACCGAACGATAACATCTTAAGCTAGTTCTTAGAGGTTAACTTCGACTTGGGGTTTTGGCTGTCGCTCGCATTACTTTTTTTAATAACGATAGCAATTCTTTCTGCAAGCACAGCTCCAAGTACAATCGTTTTGCACGTTAAATACTGGTAAATAAACTGTTAAGGTTGAAACAAATGACGAGATATCCTCTGGATGACTTTTCATCACAAAGGGTTGAGACATTAACTAACCGAAAAAAAAAATCAATTTATTCTTCGAAAATAACGTGACTAGCCGAAAAGGAATCGAAAGTTATGTTGAGAAGTAAGCCCCGCCGCGGTGGCTCAGTGGTTAGGGCGCTCGACTACTGATCCGGAGTTCCCGGGCTCGAACCCGACCGCGGCGGCTGCGTTTTTATGGAGGAAAAACGCTAAGGCGCCCGTGTGCTGTGTGATGTGTCTTTGTCGCTTTCAGCAAAAGAAGTGGAACTACTTAGGTTATATGGATGAGTTTGTACCATTGTGTTGGCCCACTTGAAATGAATGTCGGTTCATTTTTTTTTTTGTGTCCCGCAGGTGGCATTTGCGTACGCCACGTATAAAAGGAAACCTGCTCCATTAAAGATGAGTTGTCAGTTCGCGCTCAGTGTTATGTCATCGTTCCGTCTCGGTTCGTAAAAAAAAAAATTGCGCGTTTCAGCATCATGCGCAACAAATTAGGCCCAATTATTGCACTATTAGTCGAAATCTGCTTACAAAGGACATTTTCCTGTTTCTGAGCCTTCCGATTTTAATAAGGTGTAACTTGGAACTTTGTAAAGCTGTATCTTCCGTGATAACAGCGGTCATCATAACCGCGTGGTCTGCTAAGGTCCATGTCGCCAGATCACTTGCTTCTATATTTGGCTCACTGAGTAACTGCTGACACTATGGTTAGCCAAACAGTGGATGTCTGGTACTTAAGTGCGCTTCCGCTCGCATGACGTAATCGTCTCACGATATCGCCTTTGAATGGGCGTGCAGCTTTTTATCGGTCTGCATCCACCAGCGGTATTGTTTTTTTCTTCTTTGGGTTGCTTATTTCGCGATTCTAGAGGCCTGCTTCCCGCTGCCGTAATGTTTGTAGGCACTGTTATCACCGATAAGTGTCCTTAGGAGCCTCGAAGGCTACGCAGCAGGCGCAGAGCTCATTGTCCCCTTCTTGAATACAATGGTCGCATACAACAGAGCGCGTCGCTGTCTGTCAAAGTGTGAGTAAATGATTCGTACCTCTCCCTTCGACAGTCCGAATATTTGTTGCTTTGCAAAGTTTTTTCATCGCTTGCAGTATCTTCTGTATATTGGATCCTTTCTCGTTTTCACCTGTAAACTCTACATAAAAGTTCACGCTAGTATTTTAACTTAAAAGCCACTTTGTTCGCACTTTTAATCGATTAATCGTGTGAAAACAGAAATTCTCGTTTGAAAGCCGCAAAGTGTATAAACACATATTTGCTATTGGAGCTAGGAAAGGACAAACGCGAGAAGAAAAACAAAAAAAGCCTCCCTGACTTCGCATCGGTGTGGCGAACCCTATAGTTAAAATTTTTAACCAAATAATTTTAGCGAAGCATTTATACGAAGGGCAACCACATCAAAGCTCAATATTCAGGACAGAGACCCTGAAGAAAGGGTATCTCAGAAATTATTCAATTATATCAAATCCAGCATAGCCGTATTAATTCCTCTGCCAAAGGGCTAACAGAAAGCCACCAGCGTTGCCTCCTTCGCTTATATACACCAACGTGGTACTGTGCCCTACGTTAATCCGGATTTTAAAGGGGAGTGCCCGCATTGTGGGTGCGCTTTCCCGGACGTGTACCACAATTGTGTGGGCATGCCCCTCTAACCCTGCTTATCCACCTTTACTCTCACCTACTCGAGAGAGCTGGGAGGCTGCCTTGTTCGGCTGTTCTACGTTAAAGAGCCCAGCAGCTCCAATAGTGTTGTATTCAGGGACCTCCTAGAGACTCCGGGCGATTTGTCCAACGGGCTAGGCGACGGTGTTCCGTGGACTTCCAGGCAGCGCTGCAACACGCTATCGCGTTCCACTCTTAACGGCGAAGCTCAAGCGTGTTCCAATTTTTTCCTTTCATCTTTGTTCAGCATCGTCGCGGGCTGTTGCTGGGAGCCGTGGTCAATGACATCAAAAACAAATTCCATTCCTAGGCGTAATCTACGCTGGTGTCGCCGGCATAGTAATTGCGGTGACTGTAAGGAACTACAACTGCGAACACCTAGCGTTTTCCTTGTTGCGAAATCCTGGAGCATTCGAGATGTTTTTTTAACACTCGGTACTTTCCCAGATGCAGCGAGAAGTCTTTGGGCTTCCTCAGTTCTCAGCGTAAAGCCACTACGGTCGGGTAGAACTCAAGAACACAGCAGCAAATTCCCTTCAAAAGGGGCCGTCTAGCCAATAACGTCGACGGATTGTTATGACGTCGTGGTTAATCCTTTCGCACCAGTTTGTGCGGCATCGGAGGGACAGGCGCGGGAAAGGGGAGAACACGTCGTTTAATGATATTAACTTAGACGTCATAACAATCGATCGATGCCATTGGCTGAATGGCTTCCTTTGAGCCGCAGCGTTCTTGAATCGCATGCGACTACAGCTGATTGTAGGCTGTTTTACAGCGATAGCTGTTAGCGCCCGTCCCTGGCTTTCCCGTCGGCGTCGTCAGCGTAACCGGTGGTCATTAAACGCACTCACCTCGTATCACGGTCAACCTGGGTCGCATAAGCCTACGGGTGGCTCTGTTTGGAACAGCCGCCTGCCTGTGCAGGGTGTATCACGTGACCACTACACCAGTGGTCACGTGACTAAACGCCTAAAATAAAGTAAACGCCTAACAGCTATCGTTGAATATCGCGTTACTCAATCCAAACCGTGCTATGAGTTTTTTGCTCTCCCTGTCAACAGTGCGGCTGGTAGTTTTTCTTGAACACCTAAATTTAGTGTTTGTATAGTTAGTCGTCGGTACAAAATTATTACGTTTCCGGTCGTTACATTGGGGACAGCCATATTTCTGGCAATCGATGTGCAATTTCTTAAACCTTCATGCAGAATTTTGGCTCATTCTCGTAAAGCCCGCTATCTTTCCGCGGTTGTCCCCACCTTCCGCTGTTCCTTACTTTGCCAGACATCATACCGGTATCGTTCCATTCGGGGAATTTTCGTTTTTTAACGCAAATATGATGAACAAGAATGAGGCCAAAGAAAAACTTTTGCGGACTTCAGGGAATGTTAAAAACCGAAATTGTTTCACTTCTTCAAATTGACCGAGTTTTCAATCTGCTGCAAACAACAAATGCTTGAATAGTGACTTTTTTATGTAATTGATGGAGTTTTCTTCTATGGCGTGCAACATCGCGGGTCATCGTACGCCAGTCAAACCACCAAAGTAGGCGCGAAGAGTCGTCTTGTGCTAATTATAACTTACTAAACAAATGAATAAGACAAATCAGAAACCGGGAGGTCTATGTGCATTCCTTAGTCCGTGTGCATCTGCTATGCTGTGTAAAGTCTATGCGTGGTCCTAAGGCAGCGATTCTGTACATGTACAAGTGTTCTTTCCTATTAGAACGGCAGCTTTCTGCTCTCATGCCAGTGCCCCCTGGACACAATCCCGACCAGATTAGCCGTTTCCGCCAAATCAAGCCGTCGTCCATAATCTTTGCTTACCTTCTTTCCTTCGCCAGACTTCGTGCCTGCTTCGCACATACAGATATAGTGAGAGAGGGAAAGAGCCCCGCAACGCCCCAGCGACATACCATGGGGAATGGACGAGCAAGTTTTTGCGCCGGCCATGCCAGGAGCTGTTTCCTTGCCTGTAACGTAACTTTTATACGATGCGCTGCTGATGACGTAAGCACCGCTCCCCATAATTGGCGCCACATAGGTACGACTCCAGAAAACTAAGAGGGCTTCCAAAAAGTTGTCGTTGAATAGCGAACGATGTGACAGGCGTTGAAATAGATGTGGCGCTCGAGTCGTCTTTGGCGCCTGTCGTATATAGTGACCGGTTCGGTTCCTGTATGAAGCTTAGTAGGAAGTTTAGTGGCCAGTAAAAGCCACCAAAGAACCCTGGTACATGTCGTCATGGTGGTAGTGATGCTGCTGGCACCACAGCCGCCCCATTTGCTTTGGGGTGGTGCGTCAAGTAGCGCTGCACAGCCTGTCTGTTACATTGGTTTGAAGTGAAAAGCTTCGCTTCGCTAGGTAAAGCAGTCTTCGGGTAGGCAGCACAACGACCTTGAACGAGCTTCAGCCCAACCAAGGATAGCCGTGTATGACCATATGTGGTGCGGTTATGGTGTCGAAACCTTCGCCCCTGACCTTGACTCTTGACCTGTAGTTGACATTTGACTTTCGACATTGGGTGACCTTTGACCTTAAAAAGATCTGGTGGGGTGATGTGAAGCCACGTGATGGCAACCGATGGGGGTGACATAAGACCATGTGATACACGTCATAGCCATGTGGTCGTATGGGTACATATAGAACGGCTGTCTCGAACGTGTAGCGGAGCTGCCATGGACGAGCCTGAGACGCTTAGCGACGGTGCTTGCTTTTTGTTGAATTCCACGGTTAGCCATGTTGAGCCACTGTCATTTTTTGTTTTCTCTTTCATTATAGCCAGGATGTTCGGAATGAAGAACCGTCTATCGGCAAAGCTGGTCAGCGGGGTGCTTCTGCTGATGTGCCTGGGACTTCTCTGGCTCGTAATTTCCGGATTTGCGTGCCGCAGCTTCCGGTACGAGGTCCTCATCTCCAACAGGGAAGAGTCTCCGCTCATAGCATTTGGTCTGTTGGGTGCCTCGTCACCGGGACAGTAAGTGGAAATCAGCAGTTTTCCTTCAGGTTGTCGCTCAAAAGCTTACTTGTCGCACACGTTGGACTAAAGAGTGATTCGATGTCTTGTGAGCCCTCTTTTCTTAAACTCCTTGTTCGGGCCAGCTGTGTTTGCTTCTGGATCATGCTTTGTGGGCAGTCATGGTCAGTGTTCGAAGCTTTTTGAACGAACCAGGCCCTACGTTCACCGCTTGGAAAGTTGAGATTTCCTGTGGTGCTACTAATGTCGGATACAGCTCATGAACGAGACGGCCTGTGCCCCTCAAGGGAGGTCCTCCAGCCATTGGCGTCGACCGATTTTCGTGATGCGGTTAATCTGTAGTTTATCATCTGAACTTTCACTCTGTCAAATTATTTTATTTTACAGTTGGCTCCTTTCGCTTAACTGACTATACAGCAGTGATGCGGGCGGAGGCCTGTCTCTAGGCCTCATCTTACTGCCTGTCGAGTTAGTGTGACTGGGGATTAACTGCGACCTCAGGAAAGTTGGTGGACGCCACTGGCCCGAGGGTATTCTTGAGGGGCACTTGCCTGCTTCCATCTGGAGTTGTATATGAAAGCACCACCACTACACGGCTTAGAAGGGAACCCATTGGGCTTAATTTTTGCCCAAGGATGCACTTTTCATGATTCCCACGGTAGATGCACTGTCACATTGCTGGCTCCAACCGCGCCATACTTCACTCATTTTTTACAGTGTGCAACACTTTTTCCTAGAGAGAACGTACTACTCCACTGCACTACAAAGTCGCCAACGTCTCTACGTGTCCCTTTAATGAGTGCGTTTAATTCCAGGTGGAGGGAAACATCTCCGGCACCGAGCACGCGGGCCATCTCGTCCCCTGTCGACGGCAAGGCATTCGACGCCACGATGCTGACAGGTAAGGGGCTCTGCTCCATTTGCGCAATTTATTGCGATTGGTTTCGATTCCCAGTGTGTAGAACTGAAGTTAGTAGACCAAACCGTAGCAGATACAGTTCCTTCGTTTTGCTGTGCAGGCCACCCTCATGTTTTGTAAGCGAAGGTGCGCTTGCATCTTGATGATGAGTCGTGGAATTCCGCTTCCAAACCTGGTACCTTTTGTGTCCGCCACTTGGAGGTTAGCAGATGAGGTTTAGGTTTATGGGGTTTTAACGTCCCAAAGCGACTCAGGCTATGAGGGACGCCGTAGTAAAGGGCTCCGGGAATTTCGACCACCTGGAGTTCTTTAACGTGCTCTGACATCGCACAGTACACGGGACTCTACAATTTCGCCTCCATCGAAATTCGACCGCCGCGGCCGGGATCGAATCCGCGTCTTTCCGGTCAGCAGCCGAGCGCCGCAACCACTCAGCCACCATCGACCCCGTCGACGTTAGCAGATGAGGACGCTGCCTTGTGGCGGGAAATCGGCACGTTCCCGCGGTTTGTCAAAATCATTGTTTAATTTTTAACTTCAGCTTTTAGTTTCACTGTCCGAGAGCTTTATACGCGGAGTTTTCTTACTGCTTTGGTTTCACTGATCGCGACCCTGAGTGCCAGCGCGTGGCTACTCATATGAGCGAACCTTCCCAAGCAGCACAGGTAATCATTTATTCATTTATTTCCTCAAAGGTCTCAATCGACATTACATGATGGCCAATATCGGCCCAATATTGGAAGTTTATCGGCAAAGACTGGCGCTACACAGGACCAATGTGAAACCATCTCATTCCAATATTGGGCCAGTTACCTTTGCTGCTTGGGAAATTTCTTTCTCAACTTCTCTAGTTTGTACACAGCTGACTATTTTTGCCAACAGTTGGCGCGTAGAGAGCTTTCTGCTTGTAGTGTTGGCCCAATCATGCATAGTACTGCATATTAACGCGGACGCATTAGATGACTTACCGACACGAATAACCGACGTCGGCCAGAAAGTGGCGTTGTTAAAAAACTCCTGATTGGTCAAAACGGTGTGACGTCATCGAATGCGGGCAACGACGAAATGTTAATTCCTGTGAGTCAGTACTAGTATTCACAACTGCACGAACTACAAAGGAATATAATGTAATTGGAATAGAATTAGAACAGAATTGCAATGCTTTCGCCTTATTCGCCCGTCAGTTCCTGAAGTGCCCCCGGCAGTTTTTGTACATGGGCCCCCTGCGAAGTTCTGCAGTCTTTACGATGAAGAAGCTGTGACAAAAACCGGCCAGCCATTTTAGGCATCGCGCTTGGAGCTCGTTCTGCATCTCAACAGAGTTCATTCCGCGATCTCTGCGCTCGAGCCTGAACACTGAGACATAAATAGGCATGCATCTGAGCAAGCTACCAACATCCCCTCAAATCGTCTCGGGATGTTATGCGAATAATCCCGGTCAGAAAATAGAGTTCTTTACCGGGTATCTTTGTTAGTGGTTGCGCAAAGAAAAGAAAATGTGTACAAAACGGGCCACTATCACTGCCTCATTCCGGTAAAAGAGAATTGAAAGAATTCTCTATTGCGGGGTTTGATGTCTGAAGGTTATAAATACGCATGGTATTTGAGGGACCCCGCATCGGAGGGCTCTGGAATAATTGAGACCACGTGCCGTTCTTTAATGCGCGCTGAAATCGCACAGTACGCGGCCGTTTTTCAGTTTCGCGTCCATCTAAATACGGCCGCCGCGTCCCGGTTGGAACCCGGGCACTGCGACTGTGTAACCCGCGCTCTTGCGGCGAGGAGGTACCAGGCGTCTCAAGATAGCGACGTAATGAGGCGCCAGCGCGTCGGCTCCTCTTCGCGTCTACACAACTATTTTTTAAGCGAAATTTATTGCCCCAGGGAATCAATGATGGGTGAAGGTGTGATGAAAGATGTAGTAGTGATTAAATGAATGGAAAAAGGCTAGCTGATCTGATGAAGTCCAGTAGAGAACGATGGTACGGTCCCTGCGTCCAGGCAATGTATGAAGCAGGGTTGCTTGGTGAAAGACCCGCTACCTTCAGGTGCCGGATCCTGGTAGGCTTGAGAGCTGGGCAGTCCCACAGTAAGTGATGAATGTCGGCCTCAATGTCCTCGTGTTTACATATCGGATATCCTGGCCGAGGAAACAAATCTCGGTACTGAGGCCACCTCCGAGTGACGGCAGGTGTGAGGGCAACCCCGGCCCGGATCCTCCTAAGCGCAACCTCCTCTGCACGTACACAACTGTTTCTTTTTACACGTATAACTTTAAGTGAGCAATGGCACACAGCCTTCCTCACGGGTTTTTCTTGCTTGAAAGGACCACTGACACTTGAAACAAGTACGTATTGCTTAGAAAACTCCGCCATTTCGGCCGTCGTTAATCCCGATGGACAGGAAGGAATAATAAAAAAATGCTTAAACGTAACCCAGAAATAAATCCGCAGGGATTTTACAAAAACTACAGGATTGCACTTCAGTCTGCCTAAAGCGGAAATGCGAAAGCCTTTTCTCTCTTTCTCTGTCCGTTGTTATTTTTGTTTTTTCTTATTTGAAGTTTTATTTTTATTTATTTTTGTTCCTCCTAGCTTTTTAATTCTTCTTACTTTATTTTTGTTCTTTAGTTTATTTTTAGCACTAAGTAAGCCTTCTTACGCATTTACATCGCTTTTCATCTAATCAGCCACACGAAACCGGCTTCAAATACAGCATTTATTTTGTTGCGATAGCTACATTACGGTAGCATTTCGAGCCTTCAGCCTGGCGCCGCCACGCTGCCACGTGGTTGGTCACGTGGTGCGGAGCAGCTGCTGGCGGCGCGGCTCCGTGGCTGATCACGTGTTTCGTCAAGTGGTTGCTCACGTGACCAGCCACGTGGGGCGGAGCAGCTGCTGCTGCCGGCGGCGCGGCGCGCCGGCAAAACCGAGCTGCCATAGCTGTGCGCATGCGCTGTGTCAAGTGGGACGAAGATGAAGAAGGAACGCCCAGTGAAACGGAGCGGCGAAAGACTGACTTTGCAATTCAACTGAGCAAGTTCCACTCGGCAGGCTGTAGCTATCGCGTCACTCCAGGTTTAACCAGAGCTACACCACCGCCAATTTTTTTATTAATTTAGTTGATTAATTAATAATTCGTCAACCAAACTTTTCCAATTTCAAGATCTACTCACGCACTACCTAACGCAATCAAAATTTTGCACATTTATCTCCACAAAACGACATAATCATGCGGACAAAATACAAAATTGGCGGACATTTTTTTGCTGACGCGACATAACATGCATATATATATATATATATATATATATATATATATATATATATATATATATATATATATATATATATATATATATATATATATATATATAATGGGACAGCAAGAGTTCATTGCCTGGAGTCATGACTTAGGATGGAAGGTGAACACTTGTACTGCCGTTTCATCGGCATTGTCGGGTTTCCAGGGCCTTTCCCAATGTTTAAGCTTTTGCGGTGAAAGCGTCTTATCCATACTCCATGAGGAGTTGTATCTTAAGGGTAAGACGCTTGCTCCTGCGTGAAATTGTTGCTGGTTATCGGTACTGTAGAAAGCGTCGTCATCTTTCGGCGGTGCGTCGACAGGGTCTCGTGACAGGCAGTCTGCATGATTGTGCTTGCGCCCAGTGGTGTAGGCAAAGGCGTCGAACTCTTGGAGACCTAAGCTCCATCGAGCGAGGTGGACTTGGGGGTCTTATAAATTGGCAAGCCGGTACAACGCGTCATGATCGCTGACAACTTCGAATAGTATTTTGTACAGGTTGCGGAATGCTGCCGTAGCCTAGATGGTGCCTAGGCACTTCGGGGCCGTGGAATAGTTGGTTTCAGCGTACGCGATACCTCTCGCCAGCCTGTGGTTTCCGCTAGCTTCCTCTAGCAATTACTTCAATATCGGCGTTTCCATTGAAGTGCCAGCATCGGGTCGTTGCTTTTTTAAGAGGCAGGTACCCAAGCAACACAGGTAATTGGCTCGACATTGGTCCTTTGTAGGGCCAGCGTTTGCCAATATATTTACAGTATTGCGCCGCTTGGGCCAAGCAGTGGCCCGCAGTATTCTGAAATGAATAAGATGACCTGTGCTGATTGGGTAGTGGTGGGAAACGTTGTTTGTTCTTTTTGTAGCTTGATTAAGCTGATTGCTGGCGGCGTGCGGCCTTCCTCTTTTGATACGCGAGGAGCGACCAAAATGTGGTCGGCATTTTAGGCGCGCCTCCTTTAAAAAAATTCGTCGTCGCCTATATGAATCGAGCGCCGCCATCGACGCCATCATTCTGACCTTCACCGACCGGCGAGCACAGTAGCTCGCGGCCTCTGAAGCCCCGTTTCTGCTTGCGCGCGCAAGATCGCCCTGTGAGCAGTTTTCGAGTTTGACGCAAGTCTGGCCGCCTTCCTTGTGGACTGCCTGCCGTCGGCATTACGTGGCAATACAAAGTCCGCCAGTGGCATTAGATCTTCTGTTCCAGCGCTGCCGTGAGCATCTCCGCTCCGGAACCAGCGGATGTCTATGTAGCGCCGGCCTGCTTAGCGCAACATGCACGTAATGTAAAGGTAAATTTCACCAGTGGCTTCACTCCTGCTAGGCTTATCGGCGGTTGCCGTCACGTATCGATCCTTGCCACCTACGCGTGTCTGTGTGCAGCGGATGCATCGCGCGCTTCTAAAACACCTGAAAGCTCTGCGCTGCGGAGCTCAGCTGTGAGACAGGGGTTTACACTGTTTCACAATTCACTGAGGGTGATTTACACTGTAGCGTTCTCTTAAACGCGTATCAGCGCATCGCGTCGTTTAGTCTGCATGTCCAAGGCTGCATCCCCGCAGAATCAGGCAGACCACTTCCTCCAAACAGGGATCTACAATTCCTTTCGTCTGCAAAGCCTTCACCGGCTGTCTCCAGCTCGCAACCTTGTGGAGCGATGGATGGCATTACCAAATACTACAGGCATTACCAAATACCACAGGCATTACCAAATACCACAAATACAAATACCCGACACACCGCCTTCGTAAGATGACCGTGGTTCCAGAAAATTAACCACAAGAGGGACCGACGAATCGCAACCGGCAGAGTACCTGAATTACCCAGACTACAGAATAGGCAGCCGAGACAGCTTTCGTTATGCAGTGTGCTTATTGCACGAAGCACGAGCATATCCGTCCTGGCTACTGCGACAAGATTCTCCCATTGGCGGAGGCACGGAAGGGTCTTACTCCAAATCTACTGTTTGGAAGCAAATGAGATGCGCTCCGCCCGCGGTCGGTCCCCCAGCGAAAGCGCCACGGATATTGCGATAACAGCGGTTGTTTATTCGGCTGTCTCGAAACTTGGCGCTCTTGGAAACTGGTGCTCTTGGCAAATGGCACAGCACAGCAGTGGAACGGAAGTTCGCGTGGTACATTGCAGCACTTGAGCTGCCCACAGCCATGAATTTATATTGGTCGAGTATACTTCGATCCTGGTGTATAATGCGGTCTCAGCGCTACGTGCGGCGTGGAAATCCACTGCGCGCGTATGGCGCCCATGAAATTTTCGTGAATGCTCCACTTCTGTATCATCCTCATGTGGAGTAGCGTGCTATGTAGATTACCCAGTCATCAATTAAGTGTACCTCCATAATTTTCCCCTGACTTTCGCCACCGAGTCTGCTGTCCTCATAATTCATTCATTCATTCATTCATTCATTCATTCATTCATTCATTCATTCGTTCGTCTTTTCCCCGACAGGTGACAAGGAACGCCATGTGGAGCGGCTGGCCAGGCTTGAGGCGGCCATTGCCGGCATGCGGGATTTCCTGGTGCGCCACGTTCGTGCTTCTGGTCACGACAGCGACAGCCGACTTTCCGCGACACTCGTCAAAGCACGCGAGTACCTCAGGTATGTGCACACGCTAGTCTACGCTGTATTTTTATGCCCTCAAGGCATGCAAGGCACTCTTTGCCTACTTGAGAGCGACTGGATTGAGTGACAAATTGTGACAGCGTTGTGCGTGTGTGTGTGTTATGCCTTTTTTCCCTTCTCTCTTCCTCTTTTTAGTCCCCTAATCCCTCTTCTCCGGTGCAGGGCAGCCAACCGGAACCCATTTCTGGTTAACATCCCTGCCTTTCCCTCCTCCTCTTTGTCTATCTATCTATCTACGCTGTCCAGCCACGCGGGCCTAGTGCAGACCGTGGCCAGCTACCGTCGAATGTTTTCATTGGCCCACAGTGGTCTTATGCAGCAGTTAGACTCCGTGGTGTGGGGTCAGCAGCAAAGAAACAAAACACCTGACTGGGGAGGCTTAATACTTGCTTCAATACTCAATCCTTACATGCTCCCGCATTGCAGAATGTGGGCTTTACTTGACCGGTGTGTAGCATCACTTAAGGGCGATTTGTTAAGCGGCGCTCTTGAACTGTTTCTGCGGCATTGTCTCTTTCCGTGTTCGAACATGTGGCGTCTAGCTCAACGAATGACTCTTTTGTCTGGAACAGCACAGCGCTGGAGTGGTTCTTGACATATACGGCCAAATAGTACCAGTTCTTCAACTGCGGCTTCAACAAAGAGCGCGCTCGGCCTTACACGACAGTATTTGTGTACGGCACTTTTTATGTCGTAAACGGCGTAGCATGTCGCAGCGGACAGTTCTGCGCGCTCTTCAAAAAGAATATTGTCCATTGACAGCACGTATAGTGCCTGTAAAACGTTTATGGCCTATATATAGAGAAAAAACTTACCGTTTTGCTAAAAAAAATGATGTCCTTCGGACGTTCATGGCCAGATACAACTCAAGAAAGAAGCGGCAAATGCCCCTCAAAGGAGCCGCTCCAGCGAATGGCGTCGACCGATTCTGCCCCTTAACCTACCTCTTTGGACCTGCTACCATGGAATCACAAGATGTGGCAGATGAAAGGGGAATTACCATGGCTTAATTAGATTAACCACGATGTCATGAAAATCGGTTTACTCCATTGGCTGGAGGTCTTCTTTTGAGGGGAACCTGGGGCTTTGTTCTTGAGTTGTATCCGAGTATAGTGACTATCATAGACGGTAAAAAGAAAGCCACGCGCTTGCCGAAGAGAATACGCTACATAGAGCATCAATACGTTGTGTAAAGAAATTCTTTGCAAGGTAAAGTGGTGCGTGTGCGCTCTCGATTGCTCCATCTCCGGTCACGTGGGTTACGTAGACATGAGGGAGCGTATTTGTGGTAGGTGTGGGTGGGTTGTAGGTGTGGGCGGGGATTCTCTGTTCCGAATACAGGGTCCAAGTCGGGTTTCATTGTGACGCCGCTGATAGGAGTGACGTGGAAGCCACGCTAGTCATTCGGCATCCGGTTAAGGCGGGTCGCCGTCTCACAATGGCTCTCACAAACGCCGTGTACGTCACACGACACTACGACTGCAAATCCTTATAAAAATTCCAGCTGATAGTCCATAGACTTTGTGTATAGTATTTATTGATGGTCAAAAGAATTTTTAGTAGGAATAAATTTCGACAAGCCTGGTAGTTTGAAGCAGGCCTGGTTAGAGAACTGCATAGCGCAGTTCAATGATGAAAAAAATATTGTTATTTATCATTCAAACTACGTTTCTGGAATTAAACCTTTTCCTGTGTACACGGAAATGGAAGGTGCAAGCCGTGCTGCTTCTGCAGGCGTGTAATTTTCACTGCCTTTCACAACCCCTTACAAATTTCTTTAGACAGTCTATAGACTGTCCATAGACATCTGTTTATAAAGTGTATAGACTCTCTATAGGCAAATTGTAGAGAACAGTCTATAGGCAATACAAATGCTATAGACGGTCTATAGACAATCTGTTGATTTATGGCCATGCACTTTTAGTAGACTTTTGCCTAGAGATAGTCTATAGTCTATGAATAGACAAAAAGAAATATCTATATGAAGGAAATAGAGCCTATAGCAAGTCTATAGACGGTCTGTAGACAATTTTTATAAGGGTTAACACCGCCACAGAAACGTCGCTGTGGCGTGCAGGTTGATATTTGCTCACCAAATCTGTCCTGGACGCGATTGGAAACGAATGAGTGAAAAGCTCGGCAAACCCGCCTGGAGCGAGGCCATTGAGGTCCATTGTGCAAGCGTAGATACGTGCGGGTATTAGGCCTTGACACGCGACCGGTCTTGCTTTGTAACGACTGAATGAAACGTGGGCCGCGTGAAGCTTGTGGCAGCGGTTGGCGTGTCGCCAGCTAATAGGGTTTTTGTGTTTCTTAGTCTGCGAGTGTTCTAGTGTAGTGGGCAGCGCTCGTTAAGAGACTCTGCACGCACCGCTGTCGTTCAGTTCATTGACGTGACAACTGAGAATCTGCCGTGCAGTGAAGGTCGTGAGGTTGTGATTCCATTTCATCGGCAACGCGCGACTCCAATACTTTCGTTTGCTACCAGGGGGCGGTATATGCTAAGCCGTTCACCGTTCTACTTATAGGGATCTTGCGCTGAAGTTTGCGGTGCCGATTGCAGCGCCATAACACACTGCCCAGCGAGAAGAGCCAACAGTTCTGGGTAGTACTCTTAGTACTTTTCCGCGCCACCTTCAGGCGCTTAATGGCGTGAGCCTCCACTCTCTTTCGAAGGCGCACGTGCCGTGCGTCAGCTATCTGGGCTACGCCGCGAGAAGCTAGGCAATGAATGATGTCAGCCAAACACGGGTATCTAATCGCGCAGAATGTGTTCTCGCGTTTGCAGCGGCCCAAGCGGCTGACAAAAGCAGTTTTAAGTCACCGAATGGAGCAATTGCAGTGCTACCTTGGCAGCGCTGATTCCCCATAGCGTAGTACGAAACAGGGACCGCGTAGATTTTTACTGAAAAGCATGCCCCCAGTCCCTCTGCCAGCGCAATAAAGGTGCCCACTACAGCGCATGACATAGGACCGTTGCGCAGGTGTAAAAGGCCGTCCTTATTGTCCGTGCTCGTCGTTTCTTGCTTTGCTGTAGCCACTTACCGCTACTACTACAACTGTAGGGGCCGCCGCGGTGGCTCAGTCGTTACGGCGCTCGGCTGCTGACCCGAAAGACTCGGGTTCGATCCCGGCCGCGGCGGTCGAATTTCGATGGAGGCGAAATTCTAGAGGCCCGTGTGCTATGCGATGTCAGTGCTCGTTAAAGAACCCCAGGTGGTCGAAATTTCCGGAGCCCTCCACTACGGCGTCCCTCCTAGCCTGAGTCGCCTTGGGACGTTAAACCCCCATAAACCAAACCAATTCAAACAACTGTCGGCTTCGCTTTCAAATGGGGCCAACTGAATGCGACCTGCACTGGTTCGGCTGAAGCTGATACAACTGAGTGCGAACAGCCGGTTTGCGCTTCAGGGCAGCCGCCTGTGAGCGGGGTGTGTGGATTGTAAACACGGGAGGCCCTTTTACAATGCGCGCCGAAAAGGTGGGCATTCGTGGCGTCGTTTCCGGCAGGATCCTGGGACTTCATTTTTTTCTTCGGCCGTACGCCACGGTCACGGAATCCGGCTTCACTACCGCTAGAAGAGGTCGGTCAAGGAAATAATTGGAAGATGTAATGTTAGGTCATTGCTGAGGCAGAGCCTGCGGGCAAGCTATAAAGCATGCATATACCATGTAGGCTGTAGTCAAGATTGAAAAATTGAACGTTGGAAATTTGGGGAAAGGAAATGGCGCAGTATCTGTCTCACGTATCGGCGGAGACCAGAACCGCGCCGTAAGGGAAGGGACAAAGGAGGGAGTGAAAGAAGAAGCGAAGAGAGAGGTGCCGCGCTCCGGAATAATTTCGAACACCTGGGTTAGGGCGCTCGACTACTGAGCCGGAGTTCCCGGGTTCGAACCCGACCGCGGCGGCTGCGTTTTTATGGAGGAAAAACGCTAAGGCGCCCGTGTGCTGTGTGCGATGTCAGTGCACATTAAAGATCCCCAGGTGGTCGAAATTATTCCGGAGCCCTCCACTACGGCACCCCTTCCTTCCTTTCTTCTTTCACTCCCTCCTTTATCCCTTCCCTTACGGAGCGGTTCAGGTGTCCAACGATATATGAGACAGATACTGCGCCATTTCCTTTCCCCCTAAAAACCAATTATTATTATCATTATTATCTTTAACGTGCACTGACGTTGCACAGCACACGGGCGCCATTTTTTTTTTGCGTTTCGGCTCCATCTAAACGCAGCCGCCGCGGTCGGGTTCGAATTAACCTGGGAACTCCTGATCAGTACCCGAGCGCCCTAACCCCTAAGCCACCGCGGCGGGTAGACAAGATTGTCCAGTGAAAAAATGCCTTCGTGCGGTTACAAACTGTCCGGTATTCGTTTAGCTAGCGGGAAGAAGAGGCTACGTACTTTATGTAAGCACGTTTAACCCGGCCATCCGAACTATGAGCGCATTCCGGGTGCCTGTAGCCCTCCGTTTCGTCACCTTATGTACTAATAGAAGTTTAGTGCAAAGGCGAGCCCCTAACCAGCGGAGCCTGTGAGATACGTGCGATTGACAACCTTCCAGTCGTAACAGCTCACAAATGAACGAAGTTACGAGTCGAGCAGAAGAAGGTACGACCCCACCGTTGGATAAGCTTCGTAGAAGCTAGGAGTGGCGCGTGAAAGTGAAAAAGGGCCGGCTTTATCTTTATGGCGCCAAGTGCCTACAAGCAGCGTCATCTAGCAGCGGTATGGAGGCAATAACAGAAAAATAGAACAAGAAAATTTAAAAAAAATGCTGACGTGCGCCTTCTCAAGATGGGCAACAAGCTAATGGCGGGTAGTAAAATGACCCGCGGTGTGTAGTAATATAACCCGAGTAAGCGTGTGGTGTTCTTGGTGCGCTAGACAGAGTATCTGTGTTCCACCGCCTCAGTTTGGAAGGGGGGGGGGGGAGGCATTGTTCGGCCTGCAGACTCCATTTTTATTTGGAAAGATTTCGTAGACGCCTGGTGTGAACATGACTCTTCTGTTTTTTTATCTGAAAAACGACGCACATGCCTAAGAGCTTTGCCGGGCAACCTCGCCTCCCACAGAGCCGAAAATGCGGCTTTTGCTAATAATACAAGACCGCTGCAAAATTGATCCTGTGAATTTAAGCATGAACGTCAAATTCTTTAGTGCTTGTTTTATTCTTGGAAATGATACGTTAGACAGTATAACACAGGGATAACCAAGTGGCATTCACCTACGTTCGGTAAATAAATTATAAATAATTTTTTTCTTGACGCTGCTTCAATTTCATCAACCGAACAATGGCTGTGACTGGAAAGGTGGCTTCAGGTCACGTAAGGGATGATTAAAAAAAGGCTCCAGTTTAGTCACTAATGGGTACATTTAACTGGCTGCAACGCTTAAGGCTGCCGGAATTGCGACAAATGACGTATCAGCGGTTATATTGCATTTTTCTTTAATTCCTCATGTCACCTTAATCCTCCTTTGACATTGCAGCCATCGTTAATGGATGAAACCGAAACAGCATGAAAAAAGAAATTTAGTTATAAATTACTTAGTGGTCGTAGGCCAACATCAAGTGGTGATCCATGCATTCCGTCTTACTCACCATCAGGGAAGAAAACGTGTAACTATATATATAGCTATACTTCTTTAAATGACGTAATTGTCATCGGCTTCATAGTGCGGGGCTGTTTATGGCGCCATGCCCGGAGAGGTCAAACGCCTTTGAGTGAATCGATTCAGTCTGGCGCCAGCCTTCCACCCCCCCCCCTTCCTCCTTTCGGCTTTTCTTGCAACATATCGGGGCAGAAAGCGAGAAGCGTTTTGTCTGTTGTTGTTTTTTTGTAGATCGCGGGAAGCGAGTGGTCTGAGGCCTGGAAATGTATCGATCCGCCAAACGGCCTGAGCAAGCGTGTCACATCGTGCTGGAGGTTTGCGTCCGCACGTGCGCTGTCGAGTTTGTATTTAATTTGTATACAGCTTGAGCGGCTGGACCCGCCTCGGTGGCTCAGTGGTTAGGGCGCTCGACTACTGAACCGGAGTTCCCGGGTTCGAACCCGACCGCGGCGGCTGCGTTTTTATGGAGGAAAAACGCTAAGGCGCCCGTGTGCTGTGCGATGTCAGTGCACGTTAAAGATCCCCAGGTGGTCGAAATTATTCCGGAGCCCTCCACTACGGAACCTCCTTCTTCCTTTCTTCTTTCACTCCCTCCCTTATCCCTTCCCTAACGGCGCGGTTCAGGTGTCCAACGATATATGAGACAGATACTGCGCCATTTCCTTTCCCCAAAAAACCAATTATTATTATTATTATTGAGCGGCTGAATCCCGCTCGAAATACTCAGCTCGATGGCGCATTGCAGCTATTTTGATAGCCACATTCTGTTGGGGTCGCTAAGACAGTTCATAGAATCCGTAGTTTTGTGATTAATGACTGGAAGATGGCGCTACTTGTATGTTTAGCGATTTGCGAAAAGCTACGCGAACCATTACCCTTACAAAAATGTTCTATAGACGTTCTGTAGACTTCTTATAGACCCTGTTGCCTTCCTATAGATATTTCTTTTTGTCTACTCATAGTGTATAGACTGTCTATAGAAAAAAGTTTACTAAGTGTATGGCAATAAATCTATAGATTTTCTAAAGACTGTCTATAGGGTTTGTATTGCCTATAGACTGTTCTCTAGGGTTTGTTATAGAAAGCGTATAGACTTTATAGACAGAAGTCTATGGACAGTCTATAGTAGATTGTCTAAAAAAATATGTAAGGGTCAGGTTGAACAATGAAGTTTAGGCTTGTATGGTGTAGTTAATGGCATAACTGACGCGTTCGCAGCAAAAAACGAGCCCTTGGCCATAATTGTATCGCAAGTTATCAGTTGTCGCTAGCACAGTTGTCGATATAGTTAAGACTAGAATGTCGTAAGCTTTGTGACAAAAGAAAAGAAGGTGCTGTGTTTGTGCGAGTAGATAATGTAATAATAATAATAATAATAATAATAATAATAATAATAATAATAATAATAATAATAATAATAATAATAATAATAATTGGTTTTTGGGGAAAGGAATTGGCGCAGTATCTGTCTCATATATCATTGGACACCTGAACCGCGCCGTAAGGGAAGGGATAAAGGAGGGAGTGAAGGAAGAAAGGAAGAAAGAGGTGCCGTAGTGGAGGGCTCCGGAATAATTTCGACCACATGGGGATCTTTAACGTGCACTGACATCGCACAGCACACGGGCGCCTTAGCGTTTTGCCTCCCTAAAAACGCAGCTGCCGCGGTTGGGTTCGAACCCGGGAACTCCGGATCAGTAGTCGAGCGCCCTAACCATTGAGCCACCGCGGCGGGTAGTTAATGTAGGAATTTTCAAGTCACGAAGAGCGACCTCCACCCGTATTGCGAAGGACGCCGTCATCATTGCCATCGGGCATTCTCTTGCTGTTCGGCTTGCGATGTAAAGTTTACGAAACCGATGCCTTCTCTGCCTCTTGTTTTTTTTTTTTTTGCTCAACTTTTCCTGTAAAAGATGGGAGTAGCATGAATGAAGGGGATCTCCTAGCAACCCTGAAATGGTGAAGCCATGCTGGAAGTATTTCGATGCACTATGGTGACTGCTGCGGCGTAAGTTGAGCGCGCCGGCTACGACGCAGTAATCAAATCAAATCAAACTTCATTTTCTTTCTCAAGTAGAAAGAGGGGGTGACGGGTAAAAGCCGCTCAATTGGAGCTTGACGAAGCCCGGCCCCATCTGTGTACAGTTAGGCAGCAGTTTGAACACAAAATTCAGTTGGACACCTGTCAGGCCAGAACGCATTCAGTTTGGTACAACACACTGAACTTAACACATATCAGCTCAAAAATGAAAGCCAGTAAGACAAGGGTAGAATTCATAGCACAAAAAAAAAGACAGGGACACAGAAAGACGACACCACAGAGCGCTAACTTCCAACAAAGATTTAAAAAAAAGTGTGGTCTTAAAAATGCACAAAAACCGCTTAACACGAGAGATAATTGAAGCCGAATGGATTTCCTTGTTGGAAGATGACTGTGTGAGTAGCCCTTCAGTAGCTCTGTTGCCAAAGGAGCTCTTATATCTGTCTGATATGCTTTGCTAGCTGTGGTTTGATAGTAATTGTATAAGTCAGTATATAAAAACCACCCTTCTTTTACGAAATAAATCTTTGTTGGAAGTTAGCGCTCTGTGGTGTCGTCTTTCTGTGCCCCTGTTTTTTTGGCGCTATGAATTCTACCCTTGAAATGAACCAACAAGCCCAAGTATCTACCCTTCAGTAAGACAAACTCAGCGCCATTCAACAAATATAGAACACTTCATGGCAATCAAAGCACAGCATGGAACAAAATAAGCAACAGCCAACGGACATCAGGAGCATTAGAAGCACTAACAAAAGTATACAAAAACTATCGAGTGCGTGGTGTGCGCGCCGATCCGCCATGTGCTCCTTAGGGACTGAGGGCCGCTGCGTGTTTTGTACGAAGCGCCCGCCTTGGCGCCAACGGTCATGTGAAGTGCCCCGCGCGGAGGGCATGTGGTCATCCTGTACACGTACTCGCCTATCCTGGCCGAGAATAAACTTTATTCAGCCTTCCGGCAGCTCTCCTTCTTTTTGCTTCTTGCCTAGCCGCCACTAGTGTAGGCGGCATAACAGTGGCGACGAGTCACGAACCATCCCAATGAAAACGTCAATCTGAGCTGAAATGGCTTATCAAGTTCCGCAGTTCGACGACGGTAGCGATTAGCGGTCTTCGTACATCATTCGGATCGAATCCTACTTTTAAAAGAACAGTATCGAAGATGATGCAAAGAAAAAAGCACTCCTCGATCGTTTCAGCACTAGGCTCAAGAGCCATGGACGTATTAAACTGGGCGCCACGAAAAGTTGAAGAGTTGACTTACGCCGAGACTATGCAAATACTGCAAGGCTTTTACGTACCTAAGCCTAACGAGGTAGCGCAGAGATTCAAATCCTTCACCCGCGTCCAAAACGAAGATTAACCGGCATATCAGTTGATCGTGGAACTTCGAAGACGTGTCAACAAATGTAACTTGGCGACATGCTTTATCGCATACTACGAGATAGAATATTGTCAGGGAGGACATGTTGGCGGGCTAGTTGGGCATGAAGTTACAAAAGATAACAGCGCAAAAAACAACGACTGGACGAGTGGACGAGACAGTACGAGCGCTGGCTATCAACTGAGGTTTATTTTTAGACAGAAGGAACTTATAGTCAGGTACAAAACACAAAAAGCAAAGAGAAAACAAAGAGCGTGCTCGCATTGTGCTTCCACACATGAGGAGCGCCAGCGAAGCACTGACACGCATTCTACGAAAAACACGGCGTCAGCGTGTCTACAAACCCGCTTCAACGACCAGCTGCTTTCTACCACGACCCAAAGGCCGCGTCCCCAGAGAGAAGCAACCGGACATCCTTTACAAAACTCCATGCTCAAGTGCTGGGTCTCATACATCGGCGAAGCAAAAAACCTCGATCAGCGAATCAGACAACACAAGAATGTCACCCGGTCAGTGAATTCGGAAGGCAACCCCCTCGGCGAGCACTGCGAGCCATCCGACCGCGGAAGCCTTCGAAGAGTTGATTGTGTTGGCCTTGTAGCGTTATCAGTTCAAGAAGCGTCACTTTGAGACATGGGACATCCCGCTCACGAAGGCGACGGTGAATAGGGCTCCGGAAGCGCTCCTCCCGGCGTACTTCAATGGACTATGGCACGTGTTAACAAAGGGAATGCGAAGACGGCTCCCTGCTGCTGCTGCTGGCTCGCAGTTTAGTCACCACTGAAAAAGAAACCGAGCTGATCTTGATACGTTGAATTTAAGATCATTTTTTTGGTTGGTGTCAGTATTCCTCACCTTTTCTGTCCACCTATATTAACCAGACTTGACGGAAGCCAGCAGTCACCGAAACCGAGGAGCATAGGCGATGTTATTTGTTTCATTTTTGGTGATGAACAAAATTGGGGATTTCGATTTCAGCCGTCGCTCTAGCTCAGTTAGTAGAGCACCGGGCGCGAAATTCTGAGGCCGTGGGTTCGTTTCCCGCCGGTGGCGTGTGGTTGTTTTTCTTCTGCTTTATTTATCTTCAAATTTGATTATCACCGCCACTTAAACAAAAAAAAACATCCCCTGTGCTTCTTGGTTTTTGTGACTGTTGGCTTCTGTCAGGTTCGTCATAACGAACCACTTTTTCTCCCCTTCCTTCATCTCCACATTAACCAGAGTAACCTACACCAAGTACACTTGATGTACACCCTGTATTGGAAGGCATCACTGTGGTGGGTTGTAAAGCTGAAACTAATGCAGTTGATTATCTATTGGTTCAGATTGCTTGCATGCAAGTTGCTCAGCTTGTAATAAATCTATTTTCTAGCGAAAGCTACATTGGCCGCGAACTAGCTGTTTCGCCGTGCTCGCATTCCCACCGTGCTCTCACCGCACCACGTGACCAACCACGTGACCAACCGTGTGACGAACTACATGACAACTAGCCAGACAACCAGAGTAACCTGGACTTGCAATCAAGATTAACCAAGGCTAAGCAAGCTCTGCCTTAGCTTTCTCTACGTATATCCTGGCCTAGCCGAGCTAAGCCACTGCCAATTTTTTTCTTCTCATGGACCTGGATTCGGTAATTTCTCTTTAGGTTTATTTGAACTGGCAGCTTGAGTGAAGAATATAAGCGACGCAACATACTGCTTTTTCATATAACAACCTTTGTGAGCTGTGGTTTCTCTTTGCAGGGTCATGGAAGCGGATGTTGCTGTTATCAAAGCAACTGATCAAGCTGCCCGGACGAGCATCGAAAATATGCGCAAACTGCGGAATTATGTTCAGGAAACAATTCAACGGCTTCAGGTGAGGAAAAGGATTCTTTAATTGTTCTAATAAAAATCAGATTTGGGCTGCACGTACTGCACAATGAAGCTGTGCTTCATTTGAAATTTGATTCTGTTGATGATCTAGAGCTAAAATTAACTGCTGTTGTTCAGCAATGATTTTGAGAAGCATGCTGCCCATTATCCTGCCTGCTGCTCTGAATCCTGCATGCTGCTCAGAATCCTGCATACTTTCGAGAAGCATTCTATACATGCTTGTGAGAAATGGAGTTTATTGAGAAGAGAATGATAGCACTGAAGAGGAATTTGGTAACTAGGGACACATGGTGGATGGGCCACGAAGCTATGGGGTGTCATTTATTCACGATATTCTGACCTTGTTACACGCGTGAAAGTCAATACTACAAAGTTGTACACATATCTGTGCCCTCCAGAATCCGAGTGACTGCGAATCCGTGCCCAAGCTGCGATGCCTTCTGGACAATCCTCATGGATTAGCCGCTGGCGTCCACGACGCCCTCTGGTGTTTTGTGGCAGCGCTTCAGATGGGTCGCACGGTGATCCTTGACAGCACGCCGTGGCATTACGCCCCCGGTGACGATGGTTGGGCGAGGACTTTCCAGCCTGTCACCGGGCCTGCCTGTCATGGTGTGGGCACCAAGAACACGATCGTCAAAGGCTATCCTGGCTTCGATTCAGGTTTGTGGTCCGAGCGTCGGTATTTATAGAGTCTGCTTTGTCTTGGCCTTATATAACTAAGTCGCTTTAAGGCAGCAGTCCGGTTGGCTGGTTTCGCGGAAAAGTAATTGATAGGTGTGTGCCTCTTCAATGGGCGACGTTTATATGATGCCATTTGACATAGTTGAGAAAGCTTTGAAATCAGACTGGGAACGCTGCCGAACATACAAAATGCTGGCGCTACTCTCTCATTGAACTCCTACTGAGTTGCATTTTTTTAGAACAGCTGTCGTGTATTTTTGCGTATTGAGTTCAAGTGAATGTGTTAAGTTCAGTGCAGTTATGCAGCTGGTGCTGCCATATTTTGATATCGACTGAATGAGAAAGACGCCCGTGTACAATGCGATGTAAGTGCACACAAAATAAACCCCGGTGGTACAGATTAATATGCAGCCGCCCACTACAGCACCACCTTTTCTCTGTTTCGTTTCACTCCCTCTTCTATCCTTTCCCTCACGACATGGTCTAAGTAAGCGTCTATCGCGAGAGAGGAGCTTACTGAACCTTTCGTTTGCTCGCGACCAATTATTATTATTCCTTCATTGTTAACTATCGCTCTGAGCATTGGTAAGAGGTATGTGGGGTGCTCTCTTGAGTGCCATTCCTGAAAGACGCATACCGGATGTTTCAGATGATTATTTAGAGATTCCTTACAGCGCTAGCTGTTACTGCGAAGGTTCCCAGGAAAGGCGTGTTGGTCGTCGTCGCTGTAGTAGCAGTAGTCAAAAATGGTAAGATTTTAACGTGTTATAGCGAGCAAGACATGCGAAAGCACTTGAGGCAGCACTGCCTCAAAGGCAATCAAATGCAAGATCTTATCTTCAGCGGCTATCAGCAGCCATGCACAGTGAAGTGGGGGGGAGGGGGGGGTGTGCTGGTTTGCCGCTTATCGGCAGCCGCGCGCGGGAGGTTGGGGTGGGGGGAGGGGGTGCTGTTCCGCGTGTTGATGGAGCAGCTGTGCAAGCTGTGTATAATTGCCATTGAGGTTTTTTTAAGGGCATGAAAGATTCTTTGCGGTGGCCTCTGGGAATGGATTATACAGCATGAAGGGACGTTGATTTAATTCGGTAACATTTATACAAAAGGCCATTTATGAGTAATTAATCCATGAAGTGAGAAATGTTGTAAGGTTTCCACTAAAAACATTACGCATGTCAACATCCATTGGAGATCTTCTTTATGGAATTCTTCGTAAGCTTCAGGCAAAAGGTGAATAAGCCTGTTAGGTACTGATAAAAGTGATTAGTTTTACCTGTCGCGCATATATTTCGGCATTAGTTTTGCTTCGTCCTGCTTTTGTTCGTAATGAGCCTACAAACTGCAATATTGCAGGTACTAAAGAGCGCAGCAAGATTCTTGACCTACCCGCATCTATTGTGAAGCTTCTGGTTGCAAACCATGCGGATCCTTATGCTTGGTGGTATGGACAAATTGTCAGCTACATCTTTCGACTCCAGAACACAACACGGCAGGCTATAGAAAACTTCAAGAAGAAGAATGGTTACAAGCATCCAATTGTGGCGTGAGTTCAATGGGCCTTTCTACACATGAACAACCGTGCATTCCTAAGGGAATACACTTAAGCTAACATTCGTTTTAACAAGAATGTTAATAACAAAATAATCACTATTAGAGATCCAGTCAGGTTTATTTCGAAAGCTTATGTACAACTGCATTAGCACAAAATAAAACTTTTCTAAGCAAGTTTAACTTGCAGGTTGATGGAATAAGCCATTATGAACCACAGCACTAGTAAGCACCCATGTGGCACTTGTTTTTATTCATGCTTAGCACTTGTTTAATTGCAGCTTCTCAAGGCGTTTAGCTAACTGTGATGCAGCCCTAATGCTGGCTTTTTATAGGGATCGAATCAGCAGAATGCTCCCATCATTTTTTTGTGCTGCAGCGAATATTAAAAATCTCTGTTAAGCCATATGCTCACTGAAGCCTTTAACGCTGCTGAGTTTCTGTTGTTGAGTAAATGCTTTACTTTCCTCTTATTTAGCATGCTGGGTGATAGCCAATAAAACTTTGTCATGTAAGCAGACTCTCTGCTTTGTTACAGGCGGCTGCACTTTATTGCCCTTGATCTATGCTGCCGCCATGGTAGACTGTGGTTGAAACAATAGTGGCTACTATACAAGCCAGTTTTTGCACATCTCCAGGCGTTAAATAGATTTGCAAAGCTGTCCTGAAATTATGCTAGATGATTGGGTTTAACTGAAAAAAATCTGAAGGCACTGTTTTCATTCAGAAATAAATGAATATTGGTATCTTGAAAGTGAGCTGTTTTTTTTTTTTTACTGTGCAACTTTTTGTGCTGTTCCAGAAATGGCCTGATGAGGCATTTTGGACATTAGGGTCTGATCTGATGCCAGTGCTAATTTAAGCAATTTACATCCAGAAAATGGTGATAAAATCTCTTGCTTTACAGGATGCACATACGACGTACAGACAAGAAGCGAGAGGCTGCATACCACGATGTGCGTGAATACATGCAACATGCCGAGGAGTTTTACAACAGGCTGACGCTCAAAGGAGAAGCCATCCAGAGGAGAATTTTCATAGCTACTGACGAGCCAGCTGTTATTGGAGAGATAAAATCTAAGTAGGTAAACTCCTTATAAGAGCGCTTTCTTATGATGCATTTCTGATTAGTTCATATTCTAAACTGTCATGCTTTGGGCAAGCGATGCTTCTTTACAGCTTTTATCTCAAAAGCAGATATTTAGTGGCCTCTTCTATACCTTGCATACTGGTTATTTTTCTTTTTATTCGGTAAAGAAATACAGTACTTTCAAATAGTACCGTGTTAGTATAGATAAAACACTGCAAATAATATTCTATTTTTCGTTGCCAAAGTTGTTTGCTATTGGTATTTGTTACATACTGGAGTTCAGGTATCATTTCAATGCCATGTGGTCCTCTGGCAGCTTTTTCTCAAATCACACAAGCTGAATGAGTGCTTAACCAGCACAGAATTTTTTTATTTACATAAATCTAAAAAATGAACTATGCATTATGAATATTATACCAGAAATACAAAGCCGTTTCCTGCAGTTGGTCATTTTGTGTCATTCTGTACTGGCTGCAGAATCTTTATAGGACTACTTACATCATTAGCGGCCACATTTTCTCACTGTGGTTGTTAGAAAAGAACCTTGGATGGACATGTATACCTTTTAGAGAGTGGGTAGGAATTCATTTGACTTTTTTGACCACAGGTTTCCACAGTACAAGGTAATATCAAATCGGCAGTCCGCAAGTCAAGCCTATGATTTGAAAGCCAGGACTGAAAGCTCTGCCCTTAATGGCATGCTAACGGACATCTACCTCCTGGCTGAATCTGATGAACTGGTCTGCAGCTTCTCCTCCGGGGTGAGATTTGTGGCTTGCTGTGGTTCTATTCACCTTCTCACCCATTCATTCAGTCTGCCACAATCGCATTGAAGACTGTGCCACGAAAGTATTTAACGAAAACTTGGTCACAAAAGTATTTAGCACTTGGCCACAAAGGTATTCAACTCATAACGATTACATTAGTCACTCATGTAGGAGGAGCCACAATGATTGAAACGTGTCTAATTTCAAAAGAACTTTCTAGTGTTTTCGTGTTGAGATATTAAAAATAGCAGTGCCAGAACATTGTTGAACCATATAGATTCCAAAGGGCGCTTGGATTTTCTCATCCTTCAAGAAGACTGGATGTCTTCATTGGAATATCTAGTCATTGAACCTGAAACATGTCCTTTTTTCTTTTTAGCATGGCTGCAATGGCATCTGTACCTGTTTGGCAGGCAAACCAGAAATTTAAAGGCACTGTTGCTTGTCGCAGCGGCACAAAGGATGTTGTATAATTGGCAGTAGTTTTGAGCAGACATGCATATATTTTTCGCTTGATAAATGCCAATTGCTTATAAGCAGTTTTAATTTAGTTCTTAAATGCTAAAGATGTAGAACAACTGTGATTTTCAAAGGTTCAAAAGTTTAACCGAAAGCCAAAGTGGAACAGTAGTTCCCGAGAAGATTACTTCTTTCCAAATTTTTGCTTCTATATGTTCTAAACAAATTCTTTAAAATATTACTTCATTCCAAATGATAATTTTAGCTGTCATAAGCAAATTGCTTAAAACTCGGGGGGGGGGCACAAAATTGTAGCTCCATAGCCACACAATTAGCATGGGCAGACTCTTCTTTGACTTACATGTTTCTACAACAAGCAGTAAGAAAATGTTGCTTGCTGGATGATCTACTACCAGGCATTCCTGGAGCGTGATCTCACGGCTTTGCACCTTTTGATCAGAACAGGCACAATCTTTACCTATGCAACTGCACTCATGAAAATTGATCTTTTGAGAATTTCTTCTTAGACTGTGCAATCTTGTAATCACCTTCTGAAAGCATTCAGTAGCTGATAACTATACCTGTACTCTTCTAGCTAATTATGAAGCTGAAATACTCTTGTTTATATTGGGTTCTGCAAGGTCAGTGTTTTAATTTATTGTTGAATTATATCCTACGTACCGTTCATCGTCAAATTTAACCAGGCCAGTTATCGAATAGGAGGCCATGGCCTTATTGGTTGCTAAAAGTGGAAATGGTGCTATCCTATTATATTAAAGGATTACTCTTAGGTGGAGTTGATTTCCATTGACGCATTCACTTCTGTCGTTTCGTCTGCCACCGGCACACTGGCACAGTGGTTATGAAGCTCGGCCATTGACCCGAAAGACGCGGGTTCAATCCTGGCCGCGGCAGTCGCATTTTGATGGAGATGAAATGCTACAGGCCTGTGCATTATACGATGTCAGTGCACTTACCAGAACAGAAGGTTGTCTAAATTAATCCGGAGCCCCCCATTATTGCGTCCCCCGCAGCCTGAGTCATTTCGAGAGGTTAAACCGAATAAACTATGAACCAGAAACACGTGATGGCATGCTTAAACTGTGTGATTGCATTATGCTTCTTCACGTCACATTGTGTGATCCCCATGCAGAGTAGCATGCCAGCGACTTTTAAATGCCGGCTAAATTCTCTGCTTTTCATTGAAGGGTTTCTCTCTATCTCACATTGTGTGATGGCTTCAGACTCTTCTTTTTTAAATGCATGTCGACTAGTTTGTTCAAATATTTATTCTCTTTCGTGATTCGCATGCCCTTTAGATCCGTTTTCAATGATGACTACTCCTTTTTTTTTCGGGTGGTAATCTGATGTGGTCCTTTGCATCATATGCTGCATGGCATCTTTACTGAACATTGGTTTCAGTCCTTGTAGATAGCTGTACGAGCACAGAATTAATACTCTGGTTCGAGTGTTCCTTCTGGTTCGAGTGTTCCTTCCTGCTTTCACACAACCATCTATTGCTGGTCTTCCGGATGCAGCATGTAGTTACAGCACATGATATGACCTGTAGTGGGTCGTCCACAAGGAGAGCACTGTAATCAGCGAGCATAGACTTGAGCCTTTCACTGGGATGGGGCTGCCTTGGGGAAGCTGTTAAAGTAGTCACACAATAAAGAGCTGAAGTAGCATTGTTTTTACAGCGATAGCTGTTAGGCGCCCTCCCCTGGCTTTCTCGTCGCTGTCGGCGTAACCGGTGGGTGTGTTAATGTCGCTGTCACGTGACCTTATGTCATGGTCAACCTGGGCCACATAAGCCTATGGGTGGCTCTCTTTCGAACAGCCGCCTGCCGGTGCAGGGGTACATCACTTGACCAGTACACCAGTTCACCAGGAATACATCCCCAAAACTAAACACCTAAACAGCTATCGCTGAACATCACGTTACAGAGTCGTAACCGTCCTGTGAGTTCTTTTTCGTTTTCATACATTGAAATCAGTCTCTCTTATTGCTCGCACAGTTCTGCCGCATTGCCTACGAGCTCATGCAAGCCCAGAGCGCCGAGGCTGGCCTCGATGCGACACGCAAGGCGGTGTCTGTGGATGTCGAGTACTTCTACGCCTATGTGCCCTTTCCTCCCCGACGGACGCTTTATCGCAACGAAGACGTCTTCAAGAATGAACTGCACTGGTCAGCTCCTGATGTGCTGCTGGAGAAGTCGGGCGACTTCGCTGCTTTGCGTGAGGCTCGTGATAAGAAGTACGCGGACGGGTTCAACACTGGCCGCATCGTGGGATCCTCAGCTGACGGCAATCGCATGGTGTTTCCACGTTTCAAGACGGTGCAGACTTACTATGTGACACAATACGCAGCGTTCAACAACACTCGACCGGAACTGTAAGCGTCGGGTGCGAAGAGCTTTAAGAGCCCAACCAGCAATTATGGTGTCTGGCCATTTCGACTGTGATCTAGTGCCCTGGAGCATTGCCTTTTCGTGTGAAAAGTACAAGTGTACTTGCTGTGTTTGTAACTTTTGAAAGAATACCATGCGAACCAAACAAAAAGACAACAGGTTGCCGGTATACTTTACAGAGACGAGAATGCGTTTTGCGTGAAAGTCACCAGTATGGTTCCTGTTCCTATGGATTTTAAGGAATGCCAGCTAAAGAGAAAGTGGCTGCCTGAACTTGCAGAATTCATTACAGCTAGGTATGGCCTGGATAACGCGTAACTTTTGGTCATCTTCTATAGGGTATATATTTGCGTTAGCTGGGTCAATGTCTTTAGAATGTTAGTTGCTGGTATTGTGCTAGAATTTACCATTTGTAAATATATCTTTGAGGCATTGAATTGTTACATTGTTTTTGTTTTTGAGAAATTGTTATGCTTCACTGTGTGGGCAACCAGTGGAAGTGAGCAAGACAAGTGCCAAGCATCAGGCCAGGTGCTATAACGGGTTTGAATTAAAAGAAACGGCAACGATAAGTTGAGTTTAATTTATCTGAGAAAAGAATGCTGACTAAGTTACAATCACACGATGTTTCGAAACCTACTCAGTCCCTTCATCGGATGCGACACCTGACAGACTTCTGTCCAATGTGTTCTTTTGAGAAATTTTAAGTACATTGAGACTCATTGCCGTCCAGTTGAACAAAGGCTGGCATGGCTCTTGTGATAAACACTCATTGACATGGGTTTTCATTATTGCCTTGCAACCATATACATTGCCAGCTTGTTAATTTGAATTTTGTGGTTATTTAAGAATGTTCAAATTACTACCGAAGTGAAGGAGTAAATGGTCAGATTTGGTGTTGGGATCAAGGGTGCATTTAAGAGCTCTACCATCTATGCACAGAACCCTCAAATGTGATAATAATGAGGCAATCTAGTAGTAAAAGTAAATTTGTCACCCTTGTCTGTTCTTTTCCTTAGAGTCCGATCATAACTTTGTCATGGGACATTTCCACGTGCCTGAAACCTCTTTGCTTGCTTCTTGTCAGCAAACTGTGCGATGCCCTATTTGGGGGGGTGGGGGTGGGGGGGGGGAGGTGGAGGTGGAGTGGGATATTTCCAAATACTGTAGAAAATGGCTGACTGCGCAGTGCTCATGGGGCCGCCAAAAGGAATACTCGGGGCCCTATTTGATAGGGTTTCTGTCAGTTCTCATTTCTTGTTCTTTGTCGTTGCTCGCAGCTGTCAGGAGAGGGATGCCGTGGCGGACGGTAGCAATTGCAGCGGTCCGAATAAAGGCACACAAAACTGATCATTGCAAGATATGTCCTCTGGTCCTCGTAATTATTCGCGCGATAAGCACCTTCTTTAAGAATGGGTGCTCTGCAAGCAGTATCCTTTACATTAGGATAGTTTTCACTTTCGTAACGTTCATTGTCTTCCCGTTGAGGTATAATAGCTGAATATACTTTTGGTGGTATCATGCTTGAAACCCCCGTGCTGTACCTCGTCTACCCTTTTTTGGTCTCCCACAGAATCGCTAACCTCAAGCCCAGTCGCGCGCTACCTCCGGCTGGATGGCATCATGGGGCGCATGCTCTGTAGGGCTCGGTGGTGATATAACCTCTAGGCCAAAATTCAGCTATTAATGAATAGCAGAACAAGTGGCGGTGTTTTGTCACAATTCTGTGCTTCGACGAGTCCGTTAACTAACCAGGTGAGCGACCAGTCGTCAGCGTTGCACCGGTTTCCAACCTATGTTTGACGCATGCTTTTAGAGTATAGCTGTATTCGTAAATGTCGCATCATTAGGCTAGGGAAGACTAATTGCTTGAGAAACCGGCTATGGTGGCACTCGGTTTTTGCAAATAAAGAGTTTTAGCAGAGCAGTATGGTCGCTGCGTTGGTTTACTTTGGCTAGCCAAATTTTCCATACGGTCGCAGTTACCGTAGTTAGGGATACTTACTGTATGGTGGTACTAAAGCTCTCAACAGCACAACCGATATCCCTACAAAAATAGCTGCTTGGTTTGCACACGGAGCTAAAAATCTAGGTGAGACTGTAGCAGTTCGAATGCTTGTGAAGACAAAATGCAGACGAACTTGAGGTTCGATCTTTATGCCACGAACCGCAACATCGAACTTCTATTCACGCATAGGTCCTGTGCTGATTGTGCTCGAACTGTCCCATCTGCGCGCTAAGTCTGTCTCCTTCAGAGCTTGCCCTCCTGTCCTATAAGCTGCTAGCGAGCTTCGCCGTTTACTTCGCAGCATGTCAAAGCCTTAAACCAGCGGAGCAGAGTTGCCCTCTTTTCTCCTCTGAACCCTTCCCGCTGAGCGGAAGGTCTGCTGAGCAGAGCCAGCGGCCCCAGTGAGAATTTTTCAGAGGTAAGGTTTATGCGTTTACGAGGAACGACATGCTGGAAGGAAGTACTGTTGGCGGTTGTTTTTGACCGCAATGTTTATTCTGCCGAACCTTGAAAGCACTTTCATTGGGATGATTCGACGGCAGAGTCTGATTAAGTGGCCAGATAAATTGATTCCTCTTAAGCACATTTGGGGAATTCTTTTTAACAAAACACGACAGGAGTTACAAATAGAAACGAGCTATAGTAGGATACAACTTAAAAAAAAACAGCAGTTGTTGACACTGGGCCACGGTCCGCTGCGTACTGTATTACTCCGCTAGCCTGTCACAAAAGTGAACGAAATCAGCTTTTTAATATTTGACTTTATTAAACAAGCCAGGTATCAAAATTCTACAGCTTATAACTTTTTTCCCATGGTTAGCTTCTTGTTTAGGTGACAAGAGAAGTTTTAACAACGGCCTACATTTTTGTCGTGGAGGAATTCTGTGCGCCGGTCCCGAATGTGGGCGGAGCTTCACTGCAGACTTAAGTTGTATCCGACTATAGTCTTAAGCTTGCGACCACAAACTGTCAGGACTAGTCCAGGTTGTTGCTTTTCACGCCTGTTTTTGAACTGACCTAATATATGAAAAGCGTTGCGATAAATATCGGAAGGTCAATCAGTATTTCGACCTCAGTGGGCTCGAGTATTCACCTCGTACGTGACAGGTGGCGGGTTCGACCCCAGTGCCGCCCGATACCCACCTATATTTCATTGGGTGCAAGCTTTTATCTAGCCTGGTGCTTGGCTGCTTTGGATGGTAAAATGTATGTGAAGATGGTTGTTTGGTGCACTTTGGTCAAGCTGCCATTGTGTCATTAAAGTAAAATCATCATAGTCACCGCGAAGTTTGTATTATGTTGACAGAAACATGTTTAATTAGTCTTAATTATGTTCAGTACAACTGTCCGCATTTACGTGTTGGTGTTTTCAGCATATGTGAAATTATCATATCCTCGACACCTCGCGTTTATTTAAATATTTATATCGAATAACTGGCGTGTACAGCGTGAGTGAAATGGTTTCGGCGCAGTGAATTGAGCAACTTGTTTGTAAATAATAAAAATTTGTTACGATTTTTACTCTGCATCTTTTCTTGCATGAGCGGAGCGAAACGCTTCAATTTCTTCGTTACCTTTGAGTGCTCTCATGAAGTCGTCACTTCGGCCGCTGATAGACTGTGACGATTTCAGGTCAGCCAGTGCTCGTGTTTCTCCTTTCTTTCGCGTCTAGGGCCTTTTTTTTTGTTCTGCTGCACTAGGGTGCCTCGATGACCAGTGCAGCTTTCGTTCTGTGATCCTACGTTTGTGGAAATAATTCTGTGCAGTGCGTGCAACTGTCTCTCACTCAGGGTGAAAGCGCCGCTCTCGGCGGGGGCATATATTGGGTCTCACTCTCCCGTTTGGCTGCATTGAGTGCAATGCGGCGGCGTGCCGTTGCGAAGAGAAAACTGCAGCTGCCGCGTGGAATTCGGGAAATTTGGTATTCTACCAAAACAGAGTGGTAACAAAGATTGTTTAAACAGTGAATCAGAGTTAGTTGCTCTGAAGTATGCCATCTTTCGCACCTAATCTGCCGATAAAGTCGGCGCCGTGTGAACAGTCTGTGCGCTCATATGTGTTGGTTCTCTTCTGTACCGTTAGTTTTGCCGCTGTGTTCCTTCATAATAGCATTATTCCAACGTGCTTAGCATATTCAAATGCAATCTCTTGAACCGGAAACTCTACATTTAGATTACTTTTCCAACAATCAGGATTACTTATTTCGAGCTGCACTTGCATATTCGCCAAAGACAGCCATTAAACAGCTTCTCATTCGCCATGAAATCAGTGAGAGAAGGCGCCTTTAACGGCTGCTAATTTCAGTAAATATAAGGATGCAAAGTTAAGTTGTGCATTATACCTCCGTCGCCAGTAGAAATTGTTCTCGAAAGCAAGCGTTTCGCATGCCTTATCTCAAATGTATATATATACTTTGGAGTTGACTGTTAGTCCAGCCGTATGGTTTAACCAGCGATTGCCATTTTTTCCAAACCTAAATAGTCTGTGCCCTTAGTGTGGACAGAAAACACGGAAACACAACAGTCCTTCATAGTTTGATCTCTGACTGCTGCGTCACACACACAACATGAGCTCAAGCAAATGGGTGTGGCCTGATGGGCGAAATTGCCTGCTTTTGAGTCGGCGGCAATCGCATTGCGGCGTCAACGGCGGGACCGAATTCGCAGTGCCGCGCGGTGAAATTCGCAGCATGTGAAACGTGAAGCCGCCTTTCTTCTCCCGATTACAGCCGAGTCAATACACATGGCACGTTCTGCACCACGCTGTCAGAAGTCGCATGTTTTGTCCACCGGACCAGAAGCTCTTGCACCGATGACGTAGGCCAGGAAAGCTGAAAGGCGAGTGTTAAAACCTGGCAGGCCCCATGAAAATTTTCCGAGTGCCTTGTTCACAACCTATAATCACAAAAACGTTTCCCAGTAAGGCAGCCATAGTATATTTAGGCGCTCTTGCGGGTAAGCGAGCTTGTGATGCTCGTCGCATTTTTTGTTCATTTTATTATTTGTTTTGTCTTCATGCCACGAAGGCATTATAACCCCTCCCCTCTCTCTACTTTTTTGCACCAGCTCATTACGAATATTCTGTTGCCAAACCTATCTTCTGTGCGCCAGTAAGCAAATAAGTCATGGCTGCCTGGCGCCAATGAAAGGCGGCATTTTGAGCAGTAATGGTTTATTTTCCTTCATTTTCGTATCGCTTTTAAAGAAGCCACAACTGGGAAAAAAAGGCTCTCTTTCATTGCAGTCATGCAGCTACGTCAGTAAAATTTATCACCCGTGTTTCTGGGCAATCGTGTCCTATAGATTACTTTTTTTACTCTTTCGATGACAGCAGCAGAAATGAGAGCTTGTCGGCCGTGTTCACTGGCTCAAACGTGGTTTTCCAACTAGCCTAGACCCATGAGAGATCTATTGCCCTGCTCGATGACTATCGATTGAGACAGCAAGCCAGCGTCTCTTGGCAACTGCATGGAGCAGACTGTTCCGCAGAAGCGAGTAAGGCGGCCTCTGTTGTTCCGGCTCCTCTTTGTTAGTTTAGCCTGGCGGAGACAATGGGTTTCAAAACAAGTAGTCACAGGGGCTCATTTTCTAAGGTCTCTGCGAATCAGTCTCTCTTAAAGATTTTCTTGTATTCAAATGAAAAAATAAATTGTTTACTTCAGTCTGTCCTCGAATAAAGCTACTTACTGACTACGAATTTAGAAGACTCCATCGCATCGCATCATGAGCCTACTTGCAGTCAACACCACTCCAGAGGGAAAGGTAGCCATCATAGATTATTTTGTTGCGGCAGAGGCCACTAAGGGAAGCAGTTCAGAAAATATGGCCATTTCGTTTCAGATGTGTCCTCAGCCTTTCACTCCAGAGCAGTGAGGCGACAAACAGCTTGGAAGAGAAATTTGACATTACAACGTGGAATTTTCCACATACGGCGCAGCAACAAGATGAAGGCACTTCAGAGAATGTTGGAAAAGTGGGTGCTAACTACGCAAAAATATTTCATTTGGCAGGTCATCCTGTGCGCTGCTTGTACGCACGAGAAACTTGGGGCCTTGTGAACAGTCCTTACGTTCAAAACAACAAAATCAGCATAATTTCATGGAATTTGGTGACCCTAATATAGTCTACATTATCACTATCAATGAAGACCAAATTACCGCTTTTCTATTTCAGCGCAGCCGGTGACTAGTAAACACAGCAGTCCGTCATAACTTTTCGATTGTCGTGTAGTCGGAGTGAGTGCAGCATTGCATAAAATGCACTCAAAAGTGCTAGAACACTGCTGCCCCGAGTGAAACAAACTACTTACTGTCTATTTCCAGTTCATTCGCATTATTACAGTCGCCGCGCAGTCGCGAACAGACCACGCCACACGCATAGCGCGCAGTGCAGGACCGCTGCGTGGGACCCAACCACGGTGCAAGTATGGTATTCTTACACCGTGGACCCAACACGCAACCGCGAAGGGGAAAGGGCGGCGCGGGGTGGTACAAATGGTGTCCCCACTCTGAAAGCGATGGCGAGCGGGCATCCAGACATCCTACCGCCATCTAATAACGAATAAACAATGCACTTCAACTCGGAGATGCGAAGTGGTTTACAGAAAAAACTGACAGTGGCTTAACTTGACTAACCCTGGAATTCAGCTAAAAGCGAGGACGCTTGCTAAGCGTCTGAGGCTCATCGATGGCAGCTCCGCTACACGCTCGCGACAGCCGTTCTCTCTGTCTGTCTGTCTGTCTGTCCGTCCGTCCGTCCGTCCGTCCGTCCGTCCGTCCGTCTGTCCGTCCGTCCGTCCGTCCGTCCGTCCGTCCGTCCGTCCGTCCGTCCGTCCGTCTGTCTGTCTGTCTGTCTGTCTGTCTATCTGTCTGTCTGTCTGTCTGTCTGTCTGTCTGTCTGTCTTCACTACGGCACCTCTTTCTCTGTTCTTCGTCCTCTTAAGACATGGCACATACCCACATGGGGGATTGGCCAAGGTGTAGTGGCATACACAAGGAAATTTGCTTAGGAGATTACGACAAAATTTTAGCACCAAGTGGGAATTTTGAAAAATGTATAAATAAAATGTTCCATGTTTTACTTCCTCTTTCATACTTGATTCAGTGCACTCTTGAGGTGTCCACTGAAGGCGAGACTGTTATAGCGCATTTCCTTTCCTAATAGTCAATTTATTGTCATTTATTGTTTAATTATACTCATGTCGAGGTGTATGGTAGTAGTCTCAGGGAGCGTTGTATGTTGCAAAAAAAATTTCCGGACGCTAGCAGTCAGAACACATGACAGTCGAAACCGATAACATCAAGCTTGGCACGTCTGACGACATGATCGCTGCTTTATTCATCACCTTTTGTAAGAGTTTCAAATATATTCAAAGAATTGTTATCTCTTTTATGTCCTGAAGTTCAAAGAAAGCTTGTTCAAAAGATATTTGCCTACATGTACTTGAGCCAGAAGAAGATGAGGATAGGGATGAAGGATAAAAGAAGAAGAAGCCGGTCACTGACACTGGAGTTTCCATTTTGCTAAGACGAACCGCGGCTCCTCAAACTGTGAGTGGAGATTTACCACGCCTTAGATATTGTTACTAGTTGCTACTGTTGTTGTCCTGGCTCTTGGTGCGTCGGTCACCATCTCCGTCCAGGGCTCGTCTTTTTGTCCGGCTAATCGCCCAGCCCCCTGAATGGTTGCGGCTGAATGGCTTGAGCGATACCCCTGTAAGTTTGGCTCCCGATGATGGTGGTGTCATTCTTCTGAACGTAACTGACGGGGCTGAAGAAAAGTGTTGTGTGATCGCCCCTGATTATTGGGATACTTCAGAGAAGCACCTGGGCAGATATGACGTCCTTAGCTCATAGTCCACTGTTCAGTAACTGAGTGTCCTGTTTGGACGTTGCAGATGTGGTAATATCGAAGTTCAGTACTTCGCGATTCTCTTCTGTCTCGCATGAACGGCAATGCCAGTGGCATGCATTGAAATTCCTTCCCTGAAGTCCTGTAGATGACTGCACTCGCTGTTGTTGTTCTACACAAATGCAATAGGAAAGCAGTTGGGCCTCAAATCTGCCTTAAAGTGTCGTGTTGTCTTCGGGTTTCTTGAGTACCGACCGGAGCCCTTTGCCCCGATTCAGTGCACTGCCGCAACTTGTGTCCACTCAGGCACTCGTCGATGCCTGCAGGTATTCTGGGCAGTGGTGCTCTTGAGGCGGTCCCCTCCAGTCAAGTGACACCGCATCAGCGAAACACACCCTGAGCAGACACATGTTATACTAGAGAATCATTGAACATGATCCCTAAACTAATTTTCTTCTTTTCTCCCTCTCTGTTAGTGCGCTGTTTATAATCAACTTTCTAATGACCAGGTGGCGCTGCAGTCACCTAATATTCTACTCAATTCTTCCGGCGCTTGTCGCTACTGTGGAGACAAACTCGCAGCACGTTTAGATGCTCGACAATGCATTATTACAGCGCGGCGGTTCTGGGTGATTTTTGCGACTGAATGAAAAAATTTTATTCAGTTAGGTGGGCGGATGAGGTTAGAAAGTTTGCGGGGACACGATAGCCACAGCTGGCAAAGTACAGGGTTAATTGGAGAGACATGGGAGAGGTCTTTGCCCTGCAGTGGGCGTAGTCAGGCTGATATGATAGTGCTAACTGAAGTATGAAAGCGACTTTCAAAGCAGGAGTCTGTCGCCATTGACGCTGCTCTTCTACCAAGGGAGCTTTGACAGCTGGAACTTGCCGGCGCTGCTCTTTTGCGTGGTCGCGTTTATAATTACGTTACAGAGTATTGCGGTCATGCCCTTTCCACCTCTCTCTCAATCTCTTTCACGGTACTCTTAATGCACGAGTGCTACCTCACTTTTTCTTATAACTGCTTAAAACTACCACGGAGGCGCCTGCAAAGCATCCGAAGGCGTTTCTCAGCTTTAGGCGGCGTCTTAAGACCATGCGCCTCACATGATGACACCGAATGGTGCACGAGGCATGACGTGTGTGTATATAGGCAGTGATCATATACCTTTTATATCGACACCTGGCGCCTCCTCGCTTTTGTACCCTTACAATATAGCGTCATTGTTAGAGTTTCGGTTTATGCGCACTTATGGCTAGATTCGTTCGTATTATTGTCTTCGGCTTTATTGAGGTCACATATGGCCGTGCCTGAATGAACATCTTCGGTACTTTTGTCAAGGTGCTCAGCCTGTCAGCCTCTCGTGTCTTGGGCAGCCGTTACCTCGGGGCTGCCGACGTTACAATAACTGTACATTGTAGCTTACGACAGTACCTGTTGCGTTATGCTGCAGCTGCCTGCAACTTCTCTGGTTTTAGTATGCGGGCTGAAACGCCCAGTGATCGTTCAGAAGTTTTAGCCGGCAATTTACCGAATAACATACTCAGGATTTCGCTGACTGCGAAATGAACACGATAAGCTTTCAGAAAGAAACCTAAGTGTATGGTGAAGAACTGTCCATTGTACTTTTGTGGTTAGCCGGTGGAATCAAGCCGATAGCTCTAGAATTGCGCACGCAGTTCCTCGGTACCATGCAACCCTTGGGCACGCATTAGTAAATGTTGCGCAGGTAAATACAGTAACACAGCAAAGTGGGCGAGTTGGTATTGCATCTTAAAGTACGAAACAGAGCAACTAACACGAAGGACCAGAAAAAGAAGAATACACGGACACGCCCTGACTTACAACTGTCTGTTTTAATCGGAAAACCACATATTTATAATTTCTAATCGCCGCGTCAAGCCTCACGCCATCATCACAAACTGCAACCTAAACAGAAAGTAATAATAATAATTGGTTTTTTGGGGAAAGGAAATGGCGCAGTATCTGTCTCATATATCGTTGGACACCTGAACCGCGCCGTATGGGAAGGGATAAAGGAGGGAATGAAAGAAGAAAGAGGTGCCCGTAGTGGAGGGCTCCGGAATAATTTCGACCACCTGGGGATCTTGTGGAGAACCTGTTTCCCCCCTCCGTTTCGATGCGGCCCATCTTCATCGTCGGCCGTCGGGACGGACAGCCCCCGGCTGGGCGAGGAGGGAAGTCTCCCTCATGGGGGAAAGGGAACGGCGACGGGAGCGCCACCTCGTAGGTTACGCGGAATTCTGCGGAACCGGAGAGAGGCCCTTCGGGATCCGGCCAGCGTCGTGAGCGGTTGGAGCCGCACGCTCCCGTCACCTTCCGCGGCAGGCGCACGGGGATCCGTTGTGCCTTGCCGCTGGACTTCTGGTTCCAGGCAGCGAAGCGAGCGCAGCAAACGCGCGCTCTGGTCGCCTTCCCCGGCAAATGCTAGGGAATGGCTTTGCCTTAAGAATGCGGCGCGCAGGGAAAACCCGGCCGTCATTATCGGCGCATACAAACGTTCGCGCCGATACCTCCGAAGTCGCGCCCCCGCCCCAGCCGGTAAGTCGGAAGTCCTTCTTACGTAGCCTTCTATTTCCGAGGAATACCTCGTTGATGTTTTGTAGCTAGCTGGCCCGCTCTGTGTATTAATTGCAAGTGTAATAAATAGCATATGAGTGTTAACGCTGTGTCGTCCCTTCCCTTTGTCCCTCGAGCACGAACCCTATCCGCGGTTAGCGAGCGGGAACGCTGAATCCGCGGAGTGGGAGTGCGGGCGGGGCGAAAGGCTTTGTTTCCCCCGTATTTCCACAATGGCGTCCCAACGTGTGGCAAGCTCTTGGGACGAGGGACGGCAGTCAGTTCGGTTCGTGGAATGCCCGCCCGGATTTGGAACAGCGTTAGGCCTGAACCGAATTCGGAGTTGCTAACAAGGCGAAGATGCTTTCTTGACAGCGAGATGAGCGTAATAGCAGCATGGGAGGATTGCCGTGCATGCTACGCTTTTGATGAGCACTTCATCGGTACACCTGTGGAAGGTGAACCTACGAGGTCCGCTCATGGAGAGCGGGACCGAGACGTCCACGGAGAACAGCAAGCCAGAAGCGAGTGAATGCGGAAGCCTGGAGGGTGGCCCGATTTTTCTTGTACATAGTTGTAAATATTCTCTGTTCTGTCTCTTTGGCTCTGGGAGCCGGGTGCCGTAGTCAGCTGTTTTGGATTGCAGTCGTGATTACAGGAAAAGCACCGGGGCGCTGCGACACCGCGAGAAGCGGTAGGCGCCGTTCGCGTTAGGGTCACCTTGGCAGAGACGTATCTCCTCGTGGCGTTGTGTTCTAGCTATTGTCCTTGGCCCTTTGTTGGCACCCGGAAGTGTAAGAGCGAGTAGGCCTAAGGCTCTTCGGGAGCTGCCTGTCGCTTTTGGGAGGACATAGTCGTACCGTGGCACAAGCACGCGCAAACGGGTTTGCTTGTTTTATATTTAACCTCGCTAGAGCCGAGAGGTCTCGCTCAACAACAGAAAGCTGACTTTGTTCGAACGAACTTATTTTTTGGGCTGCGAAGCGAATTTATAATTTCGCGGAACCAGAGACGCTAACGCAGCTCAAGTGAGCTTAACATCACCATGCAGGAAAGCGAACCGCGAATGTGCTTCGTCCGAAGTGAGCCAGCTACGTTCAAATGAACCGAGCGTTTGGGCGGTGCCGGATAGGATTGTTTGGCACTTGCATTGCTCCGCACTTTACCAAATGGTGAGTTTACGCGGTCTCCATTGTTTTTGATGCAAACTTTTGGAGATACTAGGAGCGATATGCAGAGTTCAAGAAAAGCTGCCCCGGCCTGCTGTCCATTGTATGGGTCTCTGCCTGCTGCCTTGCGGCCATGAGTCATCGAGCTGCAGAGTCTCCGGCGAGCAGTTTGCAGCGGCTACGAGAGGGGGGCCAGCCCCTCTACCTTCCAACAAAGGCGCGTCGGCGCGAACAACACCCTCCCGACACGCTAATTTTGGATACCTGCCGCGGGACAAGGACGGGTGCCTGGTGACCTTGCTGCTCATCGGATGACCCCGGCACCCCGCCTGTACGAGCTGTCTTGCAGTCATCATCGCAACGCTCGTGGCCCCTTCGTCGATGGCATCCATGGACGGGTTCAACCGTAGGCCGACATTTAAGGAGGGAGGGATGTGGAGAACCTGTTTCCCCCCTCCGTTTCGATGCGGCCCATCTTCATCGTCGGCCGTCGGGACGGACAGCCCCCGGCTGGGCGAGGAGGGAAGTCTCCCTCATGGGGGAAAGGGAACGGCGACGGGAGCGCCACCTCGTAGGTTACGCGGAATTCTGCGGAACCGGAGAGAGGCCCTTCGGGATCCGGCCAGCGTCGTGAGCGGTTGGAGCCGCACGCTCCCGTCACCTTCCGCGGCAGGCGCACGGGGATCCGTTGTGCCTTGCCGCTGGACTTCTGGTTCCAGGCAGCGAAGCGAGCGCAGCAAACGCGCGCTCTGGTCGCCTTCCCCGGCAAATGCTAGGGAATGGCTTTGCCTTAAGAATTCGGCGCGCAGGGAAAACCCGGCCGTCATTATCGGCGCATACAAACGTTCGCGCCGATACCTCCGAAGTCGCGCCCCCGCCCCAGCCGGTAAGTCGGAAGTCCTTCTTACGTAGCCTTCTATTTCCGAGGAATACCTCGTTGATGTTTTGTAGCTAGCTGGCCCGCTCTGTGTATTAATTGCAAGTGTAATAAATAGCATATGAGTGTTAACGCTGTGTCGTCCCTTCCCTTTGTCCCTCGAGCACGAACCCTATCCGCGGTTAGCGAGCGGGAACGCTGCATCCGCGGAGTGGGAGTGCGGGCGGGGCGAAAGGCTTTGTTTCCCCCGTATTTCCACAATCTTTAATGTGCACTGACATCGCACAGCACAAGGGCGCCTTAGCGTTTTTCCTCCATAAAAACGCAGAAAATAACAATTGCTGAAACGTAAGCACCTACAGGCTCCCACGTTGTTCAATCAGCCATATCTCGCGCTTAGACAAGGCCATCGAAGTGCTGCTCACACACGAGTCAGCTTCTGTGAAGATATGATACACCTCTATTACTTCCCGTACTAGTTGCTCTTTATGACGATACAGCACCACAGTGTTGTCAAAGTACGGTGTGCACAGGCAGGATTTGCAATGTGCAACAAACTGATGAACAAGAGCCTCCCAAAGAATTAGCATGTTCCAACAGGCGATCATTGAGGCACCTGCCTGTTTGTCCCACGTAGAAATGGCCGCACGAGAACAGAATCCTGTAAACCACTCCAACGCTGCACAGAACACACTGAGTGCCATGACGAACTCCACACCCTTCTTTGGTGTTACCAATGTCTTTCTTGCGTTTCACTAACGCCGGAACCTTCCTCAATTTGTTTGGCGCAGAAAACAGGATCTTGCCACCAAACTTCTCCGCTATCTTCCATCTGTGCGATAGGCGCTGAACATATGGGACCACCGCCCCTTTGTTCTTACTGCATTCGCGGTCTTCAGCTCCTATTTCTTTTTTCTTTGCTTTCATTTTCCGGGGTTGCCTGTTGCACGCAGACACTAGTACACTTTCCGGAAAACCTGCCGCTCTGCAAAGAGACCATTGTGTGTCAAAGCTTAAACCAACTTCATGCAAGCACGACTTCCTAATAGCCGCTCCCAGGCACGCCATGGCGATCCCATTCTTGACCAGCTTGGAATGATTGGAGTGAAGATCGAGAAGTGGCTTTTGCGTTCTTGGGGCGTAGCGCCAACATGGTTCCTTTGAAACTTGAAGTTCAAGTCCAAGATGGTTTGTGATGATGGCGTGAGGCTCTGACGCGGCGATTAGAAATTATAAATATGTGGTTTTCCGATTAAAACAGACAGTTGTAAGTCAGCGCGTTTTCGTGTATTCTTCTTTTTCTGGTCCTTCGTGTTAGTTGCGCTGTTTCGTGCCTAACGACAAATACAGGCTTGTTGATGCTATCAGTGCAGAGTCGTAGTCCCTCGGTGACCTTCAACTGGGCTCTTAGCCGTTCCTGCGTTGAGCGTCGTCGTCGGCGTCGGCGTTAGCGCAGTCGTCGGCGCTGTCGGTGTAACCGGTTGTCCGAGTAGTGCGGGAAGATCCCGAAGGGTGGCTACCAGCGTGACACGCCACCTGCCGGCCGTGAGGAGCTTTGCTTTAGTTTCGCATTACTGGTGGTCTGAGTCGTCTGCGAATCTTATATCTACGATTTGTTTGCTCTGGTCAGTAAAAAAAAATTGGCGGTGGTTTATCTCTGACTAAACCTGGAGAGACGCGATAGCTACAGCTGGCCGAGTGGAACTTGCTCAGTTGAATTGCAAATTCAGTCTTTCGCCGCTCCGTTTCGCTGGGCGTTCCTTTTTCATCTTCGTCCCACTTGACACGGCGCATGCGCACAGCTGTGGCAGCTCGGTTTCGCCGGCGCGCCGCGCCGCCGGCAGCAGGAGCTGCTCCGCACCACGTGACCAACCACGTGACAAACCACGTGACCAGTCACGGCGCCGGCAGCTGCTCCGCGCCGCGTGACCAACCACGTGACCACGTGGCGGTGGCGCCACCACCATCACGTCGCCGCCGTGCTGAAGGCTCGAAATGATATCGTAATGTAGCTATCGCTACGAAAGGTTCTGAGAAAACACACACTCACTCCCACACATGCACACGCACACTCACGAATATACAAGTTGCGGGCGATTGCGAAGATGGACGACTCAGCTTTGTTACGCGCATGCTACCTGTCATTTATAGATAAGCAGCACAAAATCAACTTTCCTAACACTTCCCCAGCAGTAGTCACTGGCCGATCAGTGCATGGCCAGATCAGCTGATGCAAAGCGGTGAAGCTGGCACTCGCCTGTGTTTTTCCTTCATGTCACAGCGCCCGCAGGGCAGCACGGCAAGGACGCGGCTACCGCAACTTCGTCACAAATACGCTCCATGAAATTCGCTACAAATGACACCAAATACACGTAGCGTGCTTTACATGTCAGGAGTCGAGATGTCGGGATGTCGGAATGGTGAAAGAAGCCCGCGGCTGTGCTGAAAAGTCAAATCATGGGGTTGCCGAGATAGGCAGGCGGATTTGTACCAATTGAGGAGTGTTGAGGAGACCAATTGAGGAGACGGGACTTCTGCTGCCTTCTCGAGTTGTATATGACTGCAGACAATCGGAGCACCAAGACCTGCGCTTCTCCTGGAGACTTTTTCAGGGGTTGACAGTTTAGCAACTGAATCACAGAAAATAAAGGACTAGTTCTAACACGCACACGGAAAGTATTCTTAACAGATGAACGTATAACCCTGAGGAAGCTTCATACAATTTTTGCTGCTGGAACAAATCGCTTGGTTGTCGCTGCAGCTTTGTTTTATCTCTTCGGCAGCAGAAGTGTGACGGCTGTACCTGTATTTAAACGTGATGCATTCTTTATCCCGAATAACATCTCTGTGTTCAGTGAACATATGTTACTGGTCACTGCAGTAATCTCTCGATGCAGAACAATTCCAAATTGTTCTCAGTCCGCTTTGAATGTTTTAAACTGATGGAAAAACAGCTGTGCTGCCAGCAGTTTGACAATCCAGCGGGAGGCGAATGGTGGTCTTAAAGCTCGTTTCAAGGTCAATTGTAGCAATCGCTCTGAAGTGAACGAGTGTCGGAAGCGACCTGAACAAATAAAAAAAAAAACGTTAGGCAGTGTTCCAGCATGGTTATCCCCAACGGTCAAAGGATAGCATTTTCGCAATGGCCCGGGCCAAATTTGGAGGTCGCCATCGTGTCGGCCACGGTCAATCATGGTTGGACATCAATCTTGGTCCAAATCGGCCAACGTCAATCCACCAATCTGCCAAAGTCGATCAGCTCCAATGTCTGCTTCTCGAGGTTAAACCAAGGCCAAATGAGGCAAGGACTGGTGAACGACTTTTACGTTGAGTAGAGCTACCGTTCTATACCCTACCCGCCCCTTTGCATTTTTACAGGGCCGGAAAAAAGGCAGCGAATACTCCAATGTCTCTGCCAACGACTTAAATACACCCGTTCGCAGGCCTGCCCGAGGCATATGAAAACAGGTGACCCATACCCCGAACAGCATGTTCCTTGTCGTTTGGGCCTACCAAGGCGACAGCAGATGGAGGTTACCGGGACAAAGCGGTTAACGCCGGGAAGCGTCTGTTATAGGGTTAGAGTAAAATTCCCAGAAGGCCTTTTTTCTTGCAGCATGTATACCTCAAAAGCGAGCAGCCCCACGGGCTATGAGAAGCGACCCGAGTACGGTACCTTGGTCCTACTGCTGGTGGTCATCGTCTCGGGTAAGTGGGTAGCCGCTTCGCATTGACTTTTTCTACTGTGTAATGTCATACGTAGTATGTGGGCGCTTCGGGCAAAATTGACCACGTCCTCTCGTTGGAAACATTACCGAACCTTTGAAACGAAATAGCCTCATGCTATTCATGAGCACCATGGTGGCCATCACTCTAAGCAAGAGTACGCCTACATAGAGAGTAAAAAGGAAGTAAGCTGTCGCCTAGTGCACTCCCCTTTGTAAAAGGGAGTCCTCTAGAAGACAGCTTACTCCATTTTACTCTTCTCTGTTTAGAGTACTGATGCGAGACAATGCGATAAATGCGCCCAGCTCTGCTGTTGTACCGCATCGTATAGGTCGGTGTGGAAGCTATTGGGGGTAGTAATGAACCCTTTGCATCTGCCGTTGTGCTTACGTAGACGACGAAACAAAGAGCTTGAAAGATGCATCGATGACTGCAGCAGCACAGCGAACAGGGCTTGTTCGAAAATGTCCAGGTCGCGCGGTTTGCTTTAGAGCTGTGTAGGAAATCGGTTCTTCCCGTTGTCTGACTGCCACAAACAAAACTACTTCCGACAATCAGCTTTGCACCACGCGATGTCAAAGCGCTTCCAGCCGACCTGCGGCAGTGTGTAGCGCTACAGTAGCAGGCTGCAGGCATCGAGTTACAATGAAGCGAAAAATTTTTCTTCCCACATAATCCTCTAACAGCGGCCGAGAGCCAACCCTCCCTTACAATTAAGGCTTCATTCTTTGATTCATTTTATGAGGGTCAGGGTTCTACTTTCAAGTGATTTTGATCCAAACATTACGGCGCTTGATTGTTAGTGTGTTTAATTGTATTTTCACTATTTCAGTTTATTTGTTTCATTCTGATTTACGGAAACCGGAGCAAAGGCAAAATGCAAGTAGCCTGGCAAAGGCCTCTGCTCCGTATGCAGTCAGCAGACAGGCACCGGAAACATACAATTGAATCCCTCTTTAGGGGACAAATGGGATAAAACAAGCAACACTAAAAGGCCATAAATGCTAGCAAAAAACAAGAAAAATAAATCAAATTAATTCAATGTTTTCTTGCAATATTACATTCTTAAAGAACTTTTTGGGAATTGGCTTACTGAAATCAAGTAGTTTTTCAGTGCGATTTAATAGAGACGTTATTTGGAACTGTACGTGTTGCCTACCGTAGTTTGTCCTGACCATAGGGATTTTTTCTGCTATGTGTGCGGAAGCAGTACTCTGCAACGGGTATTGCTGTGCTGTAGTTTCTTGTTCTGAACATGTTGCAAGAGCCTATAACAGTATAATTGGTTAGCCTTTATCAAGGGAATACTTCTGAATAATGAATCCGTCGGTAAATATTGTGGCTGCATGTGGTAGTTTTCAAACATGCGCATGACTCTTTTCTGTAGAGTAATCACCTTGTGAAAATTACCCTGCGTGGTTGTTCCCCAGATTAGCGAAGCCTTGAATGCTCAAAACTTCAGATACTTGAAGGCCACATGTTCCACCGGCTAAGATTTGCAAAGACGTCCCTACTATGTACCTTCTTCTGGCCATAGCTTGTTGATCTATTCTGGTTTTGATCGACAATGAGGCATCATCTTATGTATTCTATAGCTGCACTGTAAAAGCGAACGGCGAAAGAAAAAGAACGTCGCGCTTGTAGCGGTGCTGCGGATGATGAAGCGACTGGTCAACGTGCCGGTGGTCGCTGTCGTGGTCCTGTTGGGTTTCATCGCCGGTTGGCTGGTGAGCCGCTACGGGGACAAAGAAACCTTCCTGCCCGTCACCGACAACCACCTGAGCGAGCTGCTGCACCTGTACATGCCCGTGCTGGTGTTCACCGTGGCTCTGAACCTGCGGTACCACCTGTTCTGGCGCTGCTTTTGGCAGTGCGTACTTCTGGGAGCTCTAGGACTTGGTGAGCACGGCTCTGGCGCGTGATGCTGAGAACCAGTTCGCGGGTTTGATGGCGCCATTATTTAATGGAAGCGAAATGTAAAAATGTCATTGTTCGGACATGTTAAGTTACGTTAAAGAAGCGAAGGACCGTATTTGGCGCGGATTTTTTTTCCGAAACTCATTCTTTGGTTTCTTGCGTTTGGCCGGTCCTGCCATCGATGATAGAGCCGGCAGATGGCCCTTTCCAATGTTGGTGTCAGTCATTGAAAGAATCTTTTCAATATACACCCTGATGATGTGCCCGGGTTCGAATGGAGGCGAAACGCAAAAGGCGCCCATGTGCTGTGCGATGTCAGTGCACGTTAAAGATCCTCAGGTGGTCGAAATTATTCCGGAGACCTCCACTACAGCACCTCTTTCTTCCTTTCTTATTTGAGTCCCTCGTTTATCCCTTCCTTTACGGCGCGGTTCAGGTGCCCACCGAGATATGTGAGACAGTTACTGCGTCAGTTCCTTTCCTCAAGAATCGATTTTTCATGTCCAAACAATCGTCCACTGCGTTGTGTCCCACATGTCACATAGTTACCTTGAAACGTAAGAATCTATTATCTTCATGACGAGATCCATTCTTGCCGTCCTAGGCTACAATACAAGGTTCTGCTTACTAATCTTTCCATTTGTAACAACATGCCCACCAATAAAAACAATAGACAAAGCGAGGAACGCACCAGCAAGCCGCTGGGAGAGAACACAAACGTTTCAACACCTGTAAGGTCTAGACATGCTTTTAATTTCGACGTTAGTAACAATTATAAGATCTGTGCATATCACAAAAAAAGAATAAAAAACATCACATAGTGATAGAGCGGACAGACAAAGAACCCGCTATCGTCCTACTTTGTAAATAACATTTCACATAAGCATGGTAATAGTTTCTTGCGTTATCCGCGAAAGTGTACGTAAAGCCCATGCATCCTAAATAAGGCACTGAAATTTGTCTAAACATCGGAGGTTAAAAGACTGCCATGCCGCTCCTGATTTCAGACTATCTGCGGGTGCCCAAAACGTGTTCGTTGCGTAGAAAGAATCGCGGGGTGTCACAGGCATCGACTTTGTCTTCTCATTCCGAGGAAGTGGCAGCCGGTTATCTCTCAATCTTAGTTCGTAATTTTCTAACTGGTAGGAGTCAAGAACACGGAAGGATTACAAAGCGTACAGGGATGACCAGCCACAATCAGGGAATATCGGGAAACACGAGACGATACACTGAGTTCCGTACGCTTCGTGATGCTTTCGAATCAACCATACCAGTGAAAATTGTAACAACTTGGAGCACTATGAAGGGTGCCTTTATTTCAAGGACAGGCAGCGGAACATCTACAAGGCTGCGTCGATCGCCTCGTGTATCTTGTTCGCGCTCATCAGCAGAAACCACCCAAGATCTACAGACTTACTTCGTGCCTCCTCGGGCAACTTTTGAACGCTTGCAGCGCTGAGCTGTGGCCTGTTTGTCCTGTACATGACCTTCATGGTACCCTCGAGCCGGGACACTTGGAGTGGCCGGGACGGAAGCAGAGCCGACAGCCGTGACGCCATCGCCGACAACTCAGCCGCGTCCGCACTCATGGCCTTCCTGGTTTGCTGCCCAGAGCCCATGTTCTTCACCGACGTGGCCTTTCTTACCGCCGGTACGCGAACAAGGGCTCTGATTCGCGGATTCTTGTAGAGTCGTCCGCAAACCTGTCTAGAGCGCTCGCGAACTCCGCGCCGTCTGCGCTCCGCAGCGCGCAGAGCGACGTCTAGCGGCAGCGCCTGGTTCGAGATTGCGCATCTTTGAGTGTTTCTCTGAACCATAGAGTTTCTTACTATTAACTAGAGGGAAAGCTGGCGGCACTGCACCTGTACCTCCATGGGCGCGACACCAATAAAAGGTTTTTGTCTTTCGAAATGTTGTGGAAAAACCTATTAAAATGTTGAAGCGACTAAACTTTTTTCAAAAACATCTTTTACTTTTAAAATTGCGCCTGTTAAGCACGAAATATTGACTTTTGTGGTCTGCAATGCTTGGCCAATAGGAGAGCAAGCCATTGCTTATTTTGACAAAATTTGCATCTGCATGCTTTTCTGCTCCTTTGTTACGATTTACAGACAGAATATTGAATGATAAGACATTTTTAATTATCTAAAAGCGTTTGTTTTTTCATTATTTTTTGGCCAAAAGTTGTAGTTATGCAGTCGGTAGCTCTCCGCCCCATGATGCTTAGAGCGCCCATGGTGGTACAGGTGGTCTCAAGGAAGCTCCATGCAAACTCCCATAGGCGGGGCGCCAGCTTTCCCTCTAGTTAATAGTAAGAAACTCTATGGTCTGAGCATCAGACATACGCTATCTCGAACCAGGCGCTGCCGCTAGACGTCACTCTGCGCGCTGCAGAACGCAGACGGCACGGATTTCAAGTGGTTAGGCAGGTCAGTGGACAACTGTACAGTAGATGAAGCGTCGTCACATGGACTGTGACACTCTGCCTTATGCTATTTCTTCGCAGTAGGGCGAATGTTACGGGCGTGAGGAGGAGGCTTACACGAAGCAGCAGCTTTGATACGCTTGCGAGTCAATTGCACAACCGTAGAAAAGATGTTGCGAGATGGTGTGTCTACACCATGCGAACAGAACGGGTCCGCATGGCCAGTAGACCACAAAGATATATCGAGCACGTATTTCGCTATTACCTTATAGAGCTTATCATTTAATGGTGACATAATGAATATAATTTATGTCTACTAATCTGTCCATTCGTATACTTCCTAGCAGCAGTGTATGCTTGAGTTAGCGACAGTCGCCGTTTTATCAGGAACAGGTAAACATATCGTACGGTTTTAAAGGCGGGATTGCAGGTAACCGACAGTTATTGCCCACCCTTGCACTGATTTCTCTTTGGCTCGGAGAGCACTGATGTTAATTAAGAGCCTTCAGATTTGTAGCTACATAGATGGTACCGTAAAACTGAAGAGCTGCTGTCATCAATCATTTTTTTCTAATTTTCGGTAAAAATAAAGAAGCGGCGTGCAACATTTGCACGACTAACGGCGTCGGTGTGTAATGTGCAACTCTCTCAACTTTCGATCTAGTAGGCTCTGAATGCTAAAGCACTCGTCGTTACTTGATCGTTATAAATTGTTATAAATGTAGCGCCAGTCTGTACGTTGAGTTAGAAAAGCTTTCCTAACTTTGTCGCTAAACAGGCAGGACATCGGTCAAACTCTTATCACCTGTAGACGATTTTCTTCTCTGGACTGAACCAGCTTCACAGAAAAGCAGGATGAAATGGTGAATGCTAATTGCGGTCATTGTGAAATATTAGTATATTACAACACGTACATCATCAAGCCAAGTTCAGTGTTCAAAATTACCAGCATCACCTTCCGTGGAGTCACACAGCCTTTGACGAGTGGTGGTGGTCTGAACGTTCACTGCAATGTCTCTAATGAAGATTGGTTTGGTTTATAGGGGTTTAACGTCCCAAAGCAACTCAGGCTATGAGAGACGCCCTAGTGAAGGGCTCCGGAAATTTCGACCACCTGGGGTTCTTTAACGTGCACTGACATCGCACAGTACACGGGCTTTTAGAATTCCGCCTCCATCGAAATTCGACCGCCGCGGCCGGGATCAAACCCGCATCTTTCGGGCCGGCAGCCGAGCGCCATAACCACTCAGCCACCGCGGCGGCTCTAATGAAGAAAATTGCGTATAACTACGGTTGTTGACTTTCCAAAATGCCTTATTTTTGTTACTTTACGCACTGTGTGTATTGCCGTATTATTCTTAATTCCGATTTCACAACAGAAATCGAAAGCATGTCGCTTTGTCTTTTTGTGCAGCAAAGTCACACATCCTGGAGACGCTGGCCATGGGCGAGGCTCTTGTGGGGTTATCATTCTTCTGGTTCGTGTACAACGCCGTGGCCATTCTCAAGGACTTCAGCTTCTACAGTAAGTTGCACTACTCCCGCCGTCTCAGCCAATGACACTTCTCTTGTAAGAATGGTCCATGGACAATCTATAGACTTCTATAGGCTCTTTTGCATTTCTATAGATATTTGTTTTTCTCTATTCATAGTCTATAAACTTTCTATACATAAAAGCCTACTAAAAGTGTATGGGCATAAATCTGTAGAATGGCCATAAATCTATAAATTATCTATAGACGGCCTGTAGGATTTGTATTGCATATAGACCGTTCTCTAGGGTTGTCTACAGAGAGGCTATAAACTTGATAGATAGAAAGCTATGAACAATCTATATATACTGTCTAAAGAAATTTTTTAAGGGATTAAACAGCAACTGTCCCATGCATATCAATCGGAGCATAAAGTTGGGCTGTAGTTGGTTTCGCATGACTAAATAAGGTCGACGGGAACGCTATTTAGGGGGGGGGGGGATGTTAGATTGATGAGCGCTCGTGCCTTCTCGTCCGGTCCTTTGCGCTGATTTATCGATATAAATCAGGTGGACATATTAGACACGTGGAAGGTCTTGCGTGAGTACGGGCATCGAAGAAAACGTTAAGCATGAGCTCTGTTGCAATGGAAGGCGCATGATGAATAAGGACAAGTGGAGTCTTTGTTTCACAATTCCTTCGCTTTTACTGATCGCCAACAACCGCTACCAATTTATATCGCAGTAACTGGGTTGGAACGCGATACGTTGATGGTGTGTCGGGACAGATCCATAATATTGGAGCATAGGCAGTTGCTTTAACAGCAGTCCGCTCGGGCAGATACACGAATTAATGTTTAGGAATCCTCATTGATGTTTCATTTGAGTCCGTTTCCAGGCGTGCATTTGTGTTAATATATTACACTAATTTTAAGCTCTAGCTGTCCTGTGTTGAACCTCAAAACAAACGATGGTGCGAATCGCGAGGAAGCTGTTTTCCTGTCTTCTGCGCTTCTCTACCGTTTGAAAAGTGCGCTATATTTGCACACATAAAAATAACTAATAAACTGCTTTTCTGTGGCCTTACCGCTGGAACCAAACGGAATTAGGAGTGTGATAACTGAAAGGAATGCCAGGAGGACTTCCACAGTTCTCGCATGGGCTATGGGCCCCACTTAAGGGTTTTTCTGCTGCCTTGGTATCGTTCCTCAAATCATTCACGGAAAAAATGATAGGGTGTAAGCACACACCGATGCTTTCACCTTGTAGCCTCGCAGTAGTCGAGATAGCGTCAGGAGTTCATCACCGTAGTTACTAACATGTTTCACTAGACTAGGAACAGCGAAATTCCCTTCAGTTACCGTACAGGGTTGTGTTCCCCTAAAAAAATGTTTTATGAACCTCACGACGTGCCATGCTGCTCATTATTATTTGTTTTTGCATTATTTCTTCGCTTGTCGAAGCCTGAAGCGAGACTGCAGAATGTACGAATAAATGTATAACAATTACCGCGTCTCATCGCAGAGTTCGGGCTCTCCGTGCTCACCACGCTGGGACTCGGTCCGCTCTTCGGCAAGCTGGTGGGTCACCTGCTGGCGTACCTGCTGATCACGCTGTCCCAGGACGTGTCCATCACCTACCTGGTCTCGCTGTGCGCCGTATACCTGACCTTCTTGCTGGCAGAGCACGCCTTCATGGGCAGCGGCGTCACCTCCATCATCGCCCTCGCGCTCACCGCCAGCGCGCACAGCGCCTCAACAATTATGGACCCTGTGGTGCTGCGCAGGTGAGCCATGCTGTCACTCCGACCGCGTGTGTCTTGTGTGGGGAGCAGTTTCTTTTATTTGGGCTCTTTTTAAACCGCTCAAATCACTCCACCTGTGTGTATATAGGCACGAGAGGGTCCGAGGTATTTAGGCACGCCTGCTATTTACAGTTCTCATTGCCGTTCCACAAGGCATGCACGTTCGAGGTGAAGGGCTTAACGCGACGCATCTTTTTTCGTGTGTGTGTTACGCAAAGCAATGACTGTAAGGAGAAGTTTACCAAAGTGAAACGTTTGTCTGAGGCATTGCCTTATCATTTTTGTAGGGTTACAAGAAAGCAATGATAACGCCTATTCCTTCTTCTTCGTTTTAAATGCCGGGAGCAATGTTGTCATATGCCTTTTTTGTTCAACAACCTGTTCTCATGCAGTCGGAATTTCTTCTCGGCCTACGATGCGTCTCGTTTCGAATTCGAGGGGGTCGGCGTTGTTAGAGGGTTAGGAAAACCTTCCTCCAGATCATTTTAGATCTGTTGCAGTGCTAGGCGCACTAGCACATGTTAGCCTCGCCGAGAAGCAAGACGGCTGGCACTGGAACTTCCGAAAAACACTGTTCATCGCAGAGTGTTGATACTATTGTGGTGACTTCACTGCCCTTGCTCACAATTTGGTCGCTTTTATATTGAAGTGAAGCTTTCCTACCCAGACTTCACAGGTAGAAGAGAGAGGCATTGTGCGGACACGGCCGTTGCCTGTCTTTTGCCCCAGGTTCTGGACGCTGTTCCGGTACACGTACAACACGGTGATCATGTTCCTCGCCGCGTTCAAGGTGGGCCGCGACGCCGTCGAGTACCTGGCGGCAGATGACGTCATTCTGCTGGGCCACACCTACGCCGCCAAAATCATAGTGAGGTGAGTTTTGTGGTTCAAAAAAATCGACGTGTATTGTACTACCTCGTTATTAACTGCACGATCATGTCCGTCTAACATTTCGTCTTTCATGGTTCGGTTTATGGGCGTTTAACGTCCCAAAGCGACTCAGGCTATGAGAGACGCCGTAGTGAAGGGCTCCGGAAATTTCGACCACCTGGGGTTCTTTAACGTGCACCGAAATCGCACAGTACACGGGCCTCTAGAATTTCGCCTCCATCGAAATTCGACTGCCGGGGACGGGATCGAACCCGCGTCATTCGGGCCAGCAGCCGAGTGCCATAACCACTCAGCCACCGCGGCGGACCGTCTTTCATAGTAGAGAGAGGGCAGACAGATGGCTTCTTGCACTCACAAAGTGAACAAGGAAGTGGAAAGCCTTAGGGTGCTTGCCAACGTTTCGACAAGACGACTTTTCTTCGCCTGGGCAAAGTGTTCATCGTTGGCTGGGCTTAAACAGGGCCTTCACTCCGAGGAGGAGGGTACGGTGAAGGGAAGGGGGTGTGGACAAGGAAGGGTGTGAGGATGGGGAGTGTGAATCTGTCCTTCAATCCGTGGAGGAAGGCCCTGTTTAAACCCCGCAAATAAGGAACCTTTTGCCCAGGCGAAGGGAAGTCCTCTTGATGAAACGTTGGCAAGCAGGCTGAGGTTTTCCCCCTCCTTGTTCACTTAAGGAAACGTGCGATGCTTGAAACGAAAATGAACACAGGGCAGTGAGCTGCGAATCGGAAAACGAGAGGTAAAACTTAAGACAGAAAGAGAGCGGAGTAGGCAGCGCGACCAACTAGAGTTGTTGATATCCGGTAAATCAGTCATCACCACTTCAATCCTCAGTCCTTATGTTTGGATAACTCCTTCGGCCTTCATGAAAAGTAAATGTTTTAATAATAATAATAATTGTTTTTTTGGGGAAAGGAAATGGCGCAGTATCTGTCTCATATATCGTTGGACACATGAACCACGCCGTAAGGGACGGGAAAAGGGAGGGAGTGAAAGAGGAAAGGAAGAAGGAGGTGCCGTAGTGGAGGGCTCCGGAATAATTTCGACCACCTGGGGATCTTTAACGTGCACTGACATCGCACAGCACACAGGCGCCTTAGCGTTTTTCCTCCATAAAAACGCAGCCGCCGCGGTCGGGTTCGACCCCGGGAACTCCGGATCAGTAGTCGAGCGCCCTAACCACTGAGCCACCGCGGCGGGTAAATGTTTTGGGTGCCGTTTGTGAATCGGCGGTTGCACGAGGCTTTTAGTGTTGCAAGTCATGGCGGACGGATTGGATGTGTCTACATTCAAACCCTCACCATGTGAGGTCATATAATCAAGGATCATTCATAAATTTACAGCTAATTACTTTTAAAACGCTTACCACGCGTGGGTAGTCCGGCGTAAAATAATGATCCTGTTGAGCCTGGAAAAGATAGGGCTGTCCTGCTGAAAAAGCTGAGGTGAAGGTGGGTTACAAATGGAAAGTAGACTGCATACTGATGAATTTACAAAAAAAAGCACATACTAGAAGAAAAATGCATTTACGAGAAAAAGAAAAACTCATCAAGCAAGCACGTGAAAGAACCATTTGATAGTGTTTGCGCGTGCCTCTCAAACCCTACTATCTCTTTAACTATAATTCACAGCATGCAAAGCTGCTGAGTGTCTCTCAGAATGTCCGCAAGCAGCGTTTTTCTTGAAAGGCACGCAGGTTGCACAAAGCGACATAATAAAGTTTGCTAATTACGCGAAATGAATGTAAATATAACGCTTAGGACAGACATGTCATAGTTCGGAAGAAAAACATCGAAGTATTGAGTAGTGGGAATCGAAGGAGTCTGAGAGGTTGCAGTTCGAAGAGCACATAGAAGGCACGCTTAAGGGCCCTTGAAATCGCAATAGCTGGACTCCGGGTCACATTATCATATGAGGTGCGAAAAGTTATGCCCTCTTCATCCGACTCAGTAGAATGTAGTCCAGCGGCATCTGTTGAAACTAGCAATATCATTCTTGTAGGAGTCAGGTTTGTAAAGGCTTGCACGTGGAGCCTTGGTAAAGACTCATTGTTGGCTTCAGATATCTCTGGTCCTCCATGCCTTTGTGTTGGGACGCCGCTTCGGCATGAAGACACTGCCGAAACGAATTGCGTAAAGTGCATTTCAAAGCGACGCCTGAGCGCGCATACAATGTACCAATAAGTTGGGGGACAGGGATGACTCAGAAATGGAATATAGCCGTTATACACTACAACTGAGTCCAAAATTGTCCCACTGCTTTTGCGCTGAGAGCTTGTTACCACCCCTACTCGCTGCTAATGAGCGATGAACGCGTTTTTATTTTTTATTTATAGAAAATAGAGGCGACCACCTTTATTAAATGACTAATTACTCATTATCATCCATCCAACAGAAGGCGTTCGGCTACCAGGAAAAACTATGCAGCTTTCGCAGAAACCTTGTAGTTGAAGAAAAATGCGATACTCGTCTTCACTCCATAACGCTGTTGGGATTGGGAGAATTCATCGTCGGTAATATGGCGTGTGACGTCATAGTAACAGGACGGCTTCTGTTGACTCTCTTCACGTGCAGGGGTTTTATGGTGCTGTTTCTGTACCCTGCACTCTGTTCGACGGGCTACGACCTGAACTGGCGTCAGTGCGTGGCGCTTATTTGGATGAACTTCAAGAGCGCCGTCATTGTGGGCTTCTCCTTGTCCACCTGGATATCCAACATCAATGTCAGCGTCGCGCTCAGGGTACGTCCGTTGCCAAGGTGCTCTTGGAGATCTTAGCTCGCTGGAATAAACTCCCTAGGCTATATCCTTCTATGAACCGCACTAACTCAGTTTACGTTGGGGAGTTGGCATGCCTATGCCTGACGTACAGGTTAAAGCTCAGCTTACAAAACATAGAATATGCGTGCATTACCTGCAAAAGACAGGGAAAGGAAGTTGGGTTGAAGAGCTTCTGGCTATTTTGTAGCTATAAAATGGTGATGTTTGTAGTTGTTTTTGCGTCAAAACCTTTTAGAGTATCCTTGAAGAAAGGACTGATGACTACGCTGATGAAAATTATTCCTTTTGGTCTGCGTCATTTTTTCCGACTTTTATGGACAAAAGAAAAGTATTTGGATATTGCAGAAAATGGCTATCGTCTAGGAGTTGTTGCCCTTCTTCTAGACTAACACGCGTGATCGGATGAATTATGTCACTTTAATTCTGAGGACACCTGGTAGGATATTTTTTTGTCACCTGCACATGTAGGCCGTGAACTTTTTCTTGCTGTCCGTAGCGTGTATGAATATATAAAAGGTATTTCAGGAAAACCGGCCGCTAATTTTAACAACGAGGGTTTTTTGGGTTTAAGAGAACCTTTTTGCGGCATTGTAATACCAGTGTTGGCTGACGTCAAGAATAAAAGAAAAACAGGCTGATCATGTTAACTAGCAAAGCGAATAACTAAATTGTGATAGTTAACGTTCAAACTAATACATATAAGCGCCTGACTGCAATTAGAGGTTTGCAGCCTGCCGGTAATAACAGTCATATCAGCGTTTAGAATTTAGATAACGCGTTTAACCTCTCTGCGGCGGCTGAACTAATTTGGGCGATTTCTCGCGCCATTCGAAAACGGCGCCTTTTCAGGAGGGCGCAAAGCGACGTCAATCAAATCGCGACTCTCTGTGACGCACGTACCGCGTGAAGATATATATATATATATATATATATATATATATATATATATATATATATATATATATATATATATATATATATATATATAGTGTGTGTGTGTGTGTGTGTGTGTGTGTGTGTGTGTGAGTGAGTGATAGCACCTCCACCAAATGTGATGAGGGAGTTCAGGCCCAGGGCTTCGTTGCTAAACGCTGTGCAGGAAGCTCTGAGTGTCGATCCACTGACGCATTGCTACAGCTTCGCAATAGTTAGTTCTAAACATTATCGCAGTGGTACAGTTGTCGAGAGCTCCTATGAAGGTGTCTTCGTATTGTATTTTTTAAACTTCCACTTTTGAACAAAAAAAAGCAAGGAGAAAATTTCTTGAAATGAATAGTGCCGCCAAAGCACTCGCGACAAGAAATATTTTTTAAAAAGGTGTCAGATGTCGAAGCACCACTGATAAATCGCCTAGTACCACGGCTTATTTTTACCTTCATGCAAGTGATCCCAGATATAACATTTCATTACCAAACGGCCGTTATAAGTCACGCTGAATTCTTATAAATTGCGTTGCATCAGAACATTGCAGGGATTCTAAATGACCAGACCGTAGGGTGGTTAGCTGCAAGAAGGACCACTTCGGTATGCATTTTGTCTAAAGATAACTCGAAGAACCAAAATCCCAGACCATTCTGCGCAACCACGTCGTTGTCGGAACACTGTTTCTTCACATGCGCAGGACGACGCCATAAGGCTGGGCCTTGTGTTTCTTGTTCAGGCCATCAACACACTCTCGCTGCCCCGTCTCATGTGGACCCTGGGTAAGCGGCGATTTTTTGCTGCTTGTAGCTGCTAAAAGAAACTCAGTATTTGCGGTATTTATTGGCACGTAGAGTGAGCAATGCTTATATAGTATGGCGCCCTGCAAGAGACCTACAGAGTACACTTCTCAGACAGGCTTTGTTTACATCGCTGCCGTTGGAGCCTCCAGGGTGGACCTTATATATGGTGCGTGTGGTCTGGTGTCATGAGGGAGTTAGTGAGTTCAGGATCACGAGGTAAGATGCGCATCTGGCCAAGAGAGATACCGAGGTTGTAGTGACAGTTATCATGCGTTCTTCTGTTCTCGTAACGTCCGTTTTTTTGCTGGTCTTTAGGACCTTGTGTTGGTCTTTAGGATCGTGCGCGACGGGCCCCAGAGTAATCTAGGGGCAGAGCGTGTTCGCGCTTTGCTTACTTTCCATATGCTGTAGCGACCAAATACACGCTTAATTCTGGCCCATGTGTTGGGGTGCTTGGAAGCAAGAGATGAGTCGAAGTACAAGAGTACGTCTGAATGTATTCCTACAGGCAGAAGTATGGTTCTAATTCCACTTTCACTCTACACTGGACATCTAAGCACCTCAACATGCGGGACCCACTACAATGAGTACCGAAACCTTGTTTTAAGAAAATTGCCTAGGAGCTCTGCGAGTACGTGATCTGCTCTAGTAGCTTGTTATCCCTGAAGATGATTTATGGTGTTATGGGGTTTGACGTCCCAAAGCGACTCAGGCTATAAGGGACGCCGGATAAATTATCCGGAATGGAGGATTCCGGATAATTTATACTAACTGGGGTTCTGTAACGTGCACTGACATCGCAAGGTGCACGGGCCTCTAGCATTTGGCCTAGAGACCCTGACGACGCCCCATCCCATCCGCGTCAACTGGACACGCCCAGTGGAAAGGCTCGCCCAGATTAATCATTTCCGCCATCGGGGTAGGGACGGCCAAGAACGCACGCTGAGGTGTCGCCCCAACCGGTTGCGAGCAGCGATCGATAAAAATGTTCGTAAGTTATAGAGGTCACGCAAAGGTTCTAAATTTGACTCCAATACTCAGAAAAGGCCGCCTGTCCAGATTTGTTGCATTAGAATATGGCCGTCGAGATTATTTGAGTGTCTCTCCCTGACAAAAATGGTTTATAGACTGTCTATAGACTTTTTATAGACTCTATTGCCTTCCTATAGATATTTCTTTTTGTCTATTCATAGTCTATGGACTGTCTATAGGCAATAGTCTACTACAAGTGTATGGCCATATATCTATAGATTGTCTATGGAGTGCCTAAAGGATATGTATCGCCTATAGACTGCTCTCTAGGGTTTCTCTATAGAGAGTATCTGGAATTTATAGACAGAAGTCTATGGACGGTCTATAAACTGTAAGAAATTTGTAAGGATCAAGCGTTTTCCCCTTGGAAACGCGGCGCAGGCTTGCTGCAGATGTCGGAAGCCGAGAAGGCCAACATGAACATGGTGGTGACTGCTCTGCGCAACACGGCAAAACAGTCGACCAGCAAGCAGCGTCGGGAGAAGAACTTCAGCGGCGCCGACTGGAAGTGGGTCCAGGTGCACACGTTCATCGAGAACCCGTACGCCGAGATCGCATCCAGCGCAGACCGCGGCCCTCTCGGGCTGCGGCCGCTTCAGCGACGTGAGGACACTATGGCCGAAGCCAAGCACAATGCCAACAAGAACATTCTCCGCCTGCAGAAGGTGAACTGCGTAATTTATTTTATTCACCGCGACAGTTACGCAATAGAAATGTGAACCTTGGCTGGTTAGTAGCCATCAGCTTAACATGCCCATGCCACCAACTTCGCAGAAGTCATTCGACCGATGAACCTTATTGCCAGTTTTGGTGGCATATCAGGGAGTAAAGGACCGCCTATTCGAACGAAGGATGTTTAATGCAAATGATAGTCAAGACAAATGTACTCAATGGACTCTCGCGCAAGCGTGTGTGGATGATTTTCAGCACCGATAAATCGTCTTGGCGACGTGGAGGCAGAAATAAACTAATGATGATGCTTATGGATGTTTATGGCGCAAGGGCATCTATGGGCAAAGAGCGCCATAGCGCAAATTATTATCGACTACTTAGCAGTAAAGTGCTCGCCACAATATAAATCCTGCGAGAGGCGAGCACGCCGCAGAGATCCCTTGTGTCTTGTTTTCTAGGTGTGCTACAACAAGCAGTACGAAGACGGCATGATTCACAAGCGAACAAAGACAACCATCCTTGCGGCCCTTCAGTACCCACTAGAACGAGAAATGTAAGTGCTGACTACTCAGCTACGTTTTTGGGCTTTTGGGGTCCCAGGTTCGATTCCCATTCCACCTCAATTTTTGACGCGAAAAGCTTCACTACGCTAGGTAAAACATTCCTAGGGTAGGCAGCACTACGACCTTGAACGACCTTCAGCTCAACCAAGGATAGCCGTGTACAGTTATGGCATCGAACCCTTGACCCTTAGTTCACCTTTGACACTGGGTGACCTTCGGGTTGACCTTTGACCTTAAGAACATCGGATGGGTGATGTGAAGCCACGTGATGACATCCGGTGGAGGTATCATAAGACCTTGTGATACCACTTTATAGCCACGTGGTCGTGTGGGTATATATCGCAACGGTTGTCGCGACCGTGTAGCGGAGCTGCCATGGACGAGCCTCAGACGCTTATCAAGCGTACTTGCTTTTCGCTGAATTCCAGGGTTAGCCAAGCCACTGCCAATTTCTTTCTAGCGCAATTAATAACGTTCTTACATGTCATAATAACATCTGAGTGATGTTTTCACCTGATATCCACAGTTTATATTATATTTAAATGATTTTCAATTTCGTGTGACGTCACGACCGTGACGAGCGTGGACCAATGGGAATTTCGTTCTCAAACCCCAGATTGCCGCCGACATGCACCCTAACGCTTTCGCGTTAAAGGTGTTCACGAGAACGGCTTACTGGCGCACGGTGGCCCATTTTAATGACCCCATTTTAGGTATGTCACCGTGTGAACTATTTAAAAGAATGCTTGCCACTATTATGCTCTGAGAGCAATTTCTGTATATTGGTGCAAAATGAAGCACAGTCGTCCACACCCTTGTCTAGACTGCTCGAACGACGTGCTCTGTTTTGCATTTACGACAATCGCCGCTGCCTGGCTGCCCCGATCGACATTCAAGTTCAGATGACAGTCCGGATGGAAAGAAATTAACACTGAATTTTGAAGCGAAAGCTTCACTACGCTAGGTAAAGCCGATTTCGCCGTGCGTTGCCGGTTGACCTTCAAGTGAACCAGAGGTCAAGCGTGGCTCGCACCACCTGACCTTTGACCTTGACCTTTGACCTTTCGATTCGCTGGTAGAGGGTGGTAGAATAGGCCGCGGCGTTCATTGGGTGACCAATCTCTCACGATCAATCATTAATTTAACTGCCACTAGGGTGGCAGGGTGGGCGCGCTGCCTATCCAGTGGGCGGAACGCACTCATCGTTACAGACGCCAATCCGCGTCTAGTTGCCCGATACACCACAGCTTTCTCTCCCTAACCAGGTTCAGCCGTAGTTAAACCGCAGATAGTTTTTTAACATTATACGCGCGATACGAACAGTGAAGGCGATCTCTTGTTCGAGGTGAGTTAATCACTCTATGTGGATCACAAACATGCAACCGAAGAGGGAACGGAAGTTTGAAGCTGCTAGAACTTGCACCTTATTCTTGTGTGCTGCCGTCTTCTGCTTTGTTTTTCGGAAGACCTTATTTTCATGCAAGCTCCTAATATGAAAACATGGTTGAATTTTGTGCAGGTACCTGAACATCGATATGATGACGCAGTACATAACGGTGCCTGCATGGATTTATTCGGTGGTGAGTAGGACATGTTTCTTTTATAGGACTAAACCACTATGTAAAAAACAAGGAAACCTTGTCTTCATTGTAATTTCTCAGCGCGGAGGTTGAAAGCAGGAAGCTTTTCGTGCTTTTAACTCAATACCTCCTCCAAATGCTTCCGAGGCCTAATTAAAATCTTCAAATCAAATCGGTGTAGCCGCGCGTAAAATGAACACTTATTTCCATGACGAGTTGTTGCAAGTCCGGGCAAAAGCTTATCTCTGTCTTCTCAGGCAGCGTATAAATTAAAAGCACCGTTCTCTTTGCGAGTGCCTTGAAGTTGGTTTTTGAGTGGGTATTTCCGGTCCGGACAAGCTCAGATTTTATCACGTTCAGCTGTCGCTGGCAATTGGCTCTAAGGGACAATGTAAACAGTTGTGAATAGGTGGTAAATATCAATGACAGGACATGCACAGAGGTGGACGAAGGATCAGTGTGAATGGCTGAGAGCTCGTCATTCTTACGCCTCCGTGTTTGTCTTGTTTACATACTTTGCCAGTTTCCGAAACCATGAACCAGCTGGCCCAGCACAAGTTTTCCTTTAGCCCTTAGATTGTATCTTTGATTTTTTATGCGCTGACAACTCCGTGTGCGCTTTTCTGTCTGTCCTCGAACTTTCCAGAAGAACATCCTTCAGAAGTTCGCTGGCACCGAGCTCATCGAGCGGCGCAGCTCGGGACGCGTCAGTGCCCGCACCGACGAGACCGACACCACTGTGCTGGAGCTGGACCTTCTTTCCAGCTCCATCACGCAGGTGAGTTTGCTTGGCCGCCAGCGTCAGGCAATGAATCGCGTCATTGGCGTGAATTCTCGAAGCCACTAGCAACAAGAGGTCTTGTCTCCTCGAATAATAATAATAATAATAATAATAATAATAATAATAATAATAATAATAATAATAATAATAATAATAATAATAATAATAATAATAATAATAATAATAATAATAATTGGTTTTGGGGGAAATGAAATGGCGTAGTATCTGTCTCATTTATCGTTGGACACCTGAACCACGCCGTAAGGGAAGGGATAAAGGAGGGAGTGAAGGAAGAAAGGAAGAGAGTGGTGCCGTAGTGGAGGGCTCCGGAATAATGTCGACCACCTGGGGATCTTTAACGTGCACTGACATCGCACAGCACACGGGCGCCTTAGCGTTTTGCCTCCATAAAGACTCAGCCGCCGCGGTCGGGTTCGAGCCCGGGAACTCCGGATCAGTAGCCGAGCGCCCTAACCACTGAGCCACCGCGGCGGGTGTCTCTCCTCAAGTACGAAAGCGCTTACGTTGCGTGTGCGCGTGTGTTTGTTTGCATGCGCGTGTGTGAGCCCTCCTTCTAGAAGCACTCGCCAGAGAAAGCACCCTCCCGCGTGCGCTCCTTGAAGATGATTCACACGCCACCGACAACCTAAAGCAGAACTCTATGCACTCACCATCTGCCCACACTGCAGAAGCATCTACTAGACGAAACCTCGTGCAGCACGGCTTGAATTCTTTAGAAGGAGAATGTACAGCCATAAGCAATACCTGAAGGAACGAAACCAGCATTAATTTATTGATTACTCATTTATGTATGACAAACACTTTTTTTTCGGTCGCCTAACTGCTTCTCCTCTTTTCTGTAATATCCAAAAGTCATTGTAAAATTTAAATGAGAAATAACCTGAAATCTCACAAGTTTGTGGGAAAAGTTTGTTTCCTTTCATACTGCTCGCGACTGTACGAGTGAACCGGGGCAGTAAGTGGTAAAGAGAGTGTCGGTTAAGTGATCATGCTGCCCACACGTGCCGCGAAGTGGGTGCAGATTTTTAGCGGCAGTGGAGAGGGTGCAGCGTGCGAGTTTTGTTTCGAAACTGTTCGCGGCTCACCGACGCAGGGCTGGTACCACGTGCTAGTGGGCCTCATCGCTGTGGGCTTCGTGCTGCTCCTTGGAGGTCTGGCCGTGTACTCGCAGTACAAGATGAGCGACCTCGTCATCTCCGTCGTGGTCGCCGTCCAGGGCCTCTACGTGTTCCTCTATGCCCTCGAGATACTGCTTGTGGTGAGGGTGCCTAAGCCGCACATTCCTCTATGGTGGTACAAGAACCACTGCGTGTTTGCTAGAGGCAAGCCAAAAAATGTGAGGCACTTTCGCTATGTACCGCTATCCTGAACAAGTTCGGGTCTAAACTAAGTTGTGTACGAGGCCTACTGTATCAAGAAGGAATCCGGCTCGCGTGTCAGCAAAACTTTAGTAAACCTGTCTGATAAAGAGTATTCATATCCAGATTGCATGATGTCCCGTACACGCCTGCGCACAATGGTTACGTGATGACCGTTTGTCATGTTACGATGTGATTACGATGACTGTATAAATGTGGCGCACTGTTGTAATAAACCAGCTGAAGTTCCGCGCTCTGTCCTGTTAGTTTCTTCCTCGTCCCTTGTCTTTCTTTGCGTGGTTTCAAGATGCATTCTACTAAAAGTCACCAACTAGCCCGTCTCTCTCTATTATGCTATGTTGGCGAGCTTTAATTATCAACTTTTTCAATGTGTCCTTGAAACATTCGATGTTCAATACTCCTAAAGTCAAGTACTGTTGAGAGCACTCTCACTAGCGGTGAGAGCACTTGTGACTTTCCTGACAGGATTTCGTGGCATATGAAGGCCCTATGAATGCGAGAAAATTAAATAGAAGGAACATAGCGCAGCAAATATTTTATCAAAGATTCATAATATTTCACCGTTCCTTTGTAACATGAGGGGGGATGTGGCTAAGCCAATGAGCACAATTAAGCGCGAAAGTGCGACAGTTTCCGCCATACAGTAGTTAATGCGCTATTGTAATAACTTCATAAAGAAACAGGAACTTAGGCATTGGAAGGTAAATCTTGTGGAAATATTTTTTTAACTTAATATTTTAAAACTTAAGGGGCTCAGTAGGGAGCAGGCACCGACGTCATAGTGCCGGCCATATGGTGGTCCATGTGGAACGTCAGAAGCATATCTAATCAGCTTGTCGCCACCTGTACAGGTGTGCACTGCTCATGCTGCCCACTGTATCACAAAAAGGTGCCCGCGAAGTCACATGAATACCTCGCTTTATAGGGCATTACATAACTGTGCGCAACGGAATGGAGACAATATTTCCGTTTCTCGCCGGTTATCTGTGCTTTTGATTAAGGCAAACGTTTGCGCGGACGTGCTTTGCTAAATAATGTTGTACTGCAACCATTCATACAGAGCATGAACTTACAAGCTCGTTTACTATGATGAATTTATTTCAAGGCTTTTGTGGAATATATGCCACGCAGACTAAGGAAAGCAAGAAAAACGTGGCCTCTTATTGCTGGCATTGAATAACAAAGCTAAAACTTGTTTGCGTTCCACGGAAAATCAGGTCGACATGACGTAAGAACTGTTGGATAGGGTTAAATTGAGGCTGCCTTGCGTCGCCCATAGTCATACAAGGCGCCCCATCGAGCTAAAGAAAGGCCACATTTAGCACAACACGCCGCGGCTAAATGCCTGTGGCGACCTGCTGTTCCACACTAGGTCACAGGTTCGATACTCACCTTCGGCGGCCGCATTACCTAGGTGTGGGAAGGCAAAAACGCTCTCTGCTGTGCGAAATCATTGCCTGTCCGGAAAGCCCACTTGATGTGAATTCGTTCATTGCCCTCCATAACGACGTCTATTCTAGCTAATGTGCCGCTTTATAGCGCTATCCCCACATACCATACTGTAGCACATATAGCAGCGCCGTATGCCGATGACAAGCAAATGTCCTAGAATTGATCAGGATGCTCCTTTACTTGGTTCCGTCTCACTAAAATGTCCTTTGCAGGATACAGTTTTCTTTGCGAACGGAACAGTTTATCACCCTGAAAGCGTTCCATTATCAAATTATTACAACTTGTAATAGCACCTGGCAGCAGAAGCTGCACGCAGGCTCCGAGAAACGCCGTAGTGGAGGGCGCCGGATTGATTTCTGCACCCTGTTTTTCTTTAACGAGCTCTCACATAGCACAGCACAAGGGTGTGCTTTCATTTGGACAATGTCTAACCTGGACCCAACAACCGCGAGTTCAGCAGCGCTGCGCCATATAACCACTGCGTTACTGTGACAGAGGCTGTACATTTTGTGGTTGCATGGACCTGCAGGTGTATTCGATGGGCTCGCTCAAGATGGGCCGCGACGTGTGGAGGCAGCTGGACGTCATCATCTTCTGCCTCGTCGTCTCCGAGTTTGTGCTCACCAGCTTCGTCACCGTCGACATCGAGAAGAAGGAGTACGCGCTCTTCCTACAGTGCAGCTTCATGATCCTGGTCGCCATCCGCTCCATCAAGACTCTTCAGAAGAGAGTCGCAAGTGTCTCCCCTTCTGTTTTCTTTTCAAACTCCGTGGCCACGCACTAAATAGTGATGTTGATGGTGTTCACGAAAGTATGCAAGATCACAAGAGCACCTTGCTCATGATATTACGGAACTGATCGTCACTGCTGTCAGAAGGAGCCCTCTATATTCAGCATACATTTGAAGTCTGACTTTAAGTCTATATTCTCGGAGACGTGAGCTGACCGTTCAGCTACAGTGGTCTGCCGTTCTAGGTGGTTAGTTGTCCTAGTGCCATGAAAACACAATGTCATCATCATCATGGTTGCGTTGCCTATTATTTTGGCTAGGTTGCTTGAAACGGTTGCATGTGCTGTATGCTGAGCTGAGCAAGTGCAAAGTACAGCCGCTCTCAGTATAATCGCTGCATACTGGTGTCAGGCATGTTGCAGCTTATACAGAACGCGGCTGTACTTTGCTCTAGTTCAACAGAACATACTGTACAGGTGCCCACAAAAGTTTTCGGAACACGAAAATTACAATAAAGTGTAATTTGTGGCCAGTGTAAGCCTGTAGTCACGAACCGATGGATAAGCTCCATACTTTCTTACGCGACCTGAACAGTGCACTTTTGAATACTTGGTTGTGCCCCTGCGTAGCAAAGAAATTCAGCTTTTTCGTCATTTCGGCGTTCTGAAAACTTTTGTGGGCACTTACCTGTACACGCAACCTCGTAAAAATTTCGGATGGGGCTTGCATGATAATCACGATAGCAAAGTGTTCGTTCAGCCTCACCCTTGCGATAGGCCTTATTGGTATAGTTCTTGTCTATCTCTGTGAATCATTAGACGTTCCGTGTTTCACATCGGGCAGGTGCTGTTCGTGTGGCTGTGGGACATGCTGGACGGCCTGCTAAACCGCAAGCTGTTCTACGCGTACGACGTGAGCTGGGCCTACATCACTGCGGAGGACGAGGCCATGGCCAAGGCCGGCCGCCTGGTGAAAAATGCCCAACTGGCGGCGCGGGTCCGTGACGCCTGTGGCCGCAACAAGCTTCAGGTTGCGATGTTAATGCGTATTTCCTGCACAGAACAAAAAAAATATGCGCTTCAGGTATGCACCTGATTTCAGCCAATTACTACTCTCGCGGGTACAGCTTACAAGTGGCTATACGTCCTCGACAGTAGTAAGGTGCAATAGGAACGGATAAACAGACTGTATATAAACCTAGGACATTCATTAACTTTCATCTAAACACTTCTCTATTTTCAAATACAGATGTAGGGGTTTTCTTACCAGAAGATGAGGTGTTGTTCTTAGTACGCACAAGCACAGAAAAAATAGTCGGGTTCACGTTAACCTTAAGTGCAAACTAAGTGCTCAATCAACACTCAGTACCACCAGCAACAAAACAAATGGCTATAAATCAAATACGAGAGTCGTCGCAAGTTTTACACAGGCGTTCACACTTGAGCGCTTGCTGGATCCACAGGTGTTGAGCGGTTCTTGATCATACTTTTGGTTAATTCACGTGATTAGCAAAAGAGTCGGCTTTCCTGGGTTAATCAATCTAGACACCTGCGAAAACCGCGATGCCTGAATCATACACCTCTTTCTGTATAGAGTCTGAGAGAACTGTGCATCCACGCAGACGCTCAAGAACGTCATTGACATCCAGCAGAAGTATCCGAACATCGAGGTCGCAACGAAGACTCGCCAGGCGGCGCGGAAGACTCTAAACAAAGCCCTGGATGCACTGCATGACCTCCACGATGGCGGTCTGCTGGACGACAAGCAGTTTGGCATGCTCTACGAGGTGAGACGCGCTGGCGTCGAGTGTATGAGTGTGACTTTGCGCGTCTTATGTCAGCACTTATTGCAATCAAGCCTTGTGTGCAAGTGACAGTGTTTCAACAACATCCCCCGAGATACTGGCGCCTCAAAACGCGTTTTGTACTGCTAACTGCAAGACTGGTGAATGGAGACACTCGGAACAACCGTTTTTGTCGTTCTTTCTTTCGCAGTGTGGCTGCATTTGGTGTTTCAAAGCGCCAGACACCTGTCACAAATCTTTATCGCTTCTCCACGTCATCACTTCATGACCTTCATGCATTACACCTTTAGAGGCCCAAAGCGGGATGTGTAACAGAAAGTGTGCAACACGCGAGATAGACGTGAAATGTCATACAATGCAGTTATAACACGAGAATATAACAAATAAGGCAACAAAAATTCTAAGGGCTGTTAAAAAGGCCACTGATAGCGCACAATATAGCACTGATAATAATACGAATAAGAAAGAGAAACTAATTAGAAACAAAAACTTCATGGGTATGCAAGAGCATGGCACGGATGCAGTTAAGGAAATCGACTGGCAGAAGTATTTTCAACAGAGTTGTGTCTAAGTCGTTAAGAAACGCAGAGAAAGAGAAACCATTCAATGAAAATCAGAGGTTTTAGCCTGGAGGTTAAGTTCACTGACATGCTACTCTGAGTGAGGAAGGGAATTGGGGATAGACGGACAGGGCATTTATCCGTCTTCCCGGACACCATCCTGGCGCAGCAGTTGCTCAGTCCATGTTGTCTGTCGTGCATTGGCGATATTTTTCTCTGCCTGGATCCCCTGGAATGGAACAACACTGAGTTCAATGCTCTGCGTTGTTCTGGCTCTGGGTTCGCAGGACCTGACGTGGATGATCCACCGGGTAGACGGAATGCCGTCCAACGTCATCGTTGGCGACACGGCGCAGTGCATTCTGCTCAGCATCCCCTGGCTTCCCAAGGAGGAGGTTTCTAAGCTGCTCAAGGTTCGAGATTTTTCCTCATTTCTCTATGCGTACTTATAATATACATTCAGGCTGCACATATATTAATGATAACATTAGGACGAGGCGAGCGTGTTCCCTTATAAAATTGGTCTATAGATTGCCTTCCTGTAGATGCTTCTTTTTGTCTATTAATAGTCCATAGACTGCCTATATAGACAAAAGTCTACTAAGAGTGTATGGCCATAAACCTATAGATTGTCTGTAGACTGTCTATAGGATTTGTATTGCCTATAGACTGTTTTCACAAGTTTGTCTAGAGAGAGTTTGTAGACTTTATAGTCAGAAATCTACGGACAGTCTATAGACTGTCTACAGAAATTTTTGTAAGGGCTGCACTCATGGCGTGTGAACAGCGCAACAAAGGCGGGACAAAGACGAGACAACACTTATGTTATCTTTGTCCCGCCTCTGTCCTGTCGTTGGTGTGCTGTTCACCCGCCATGAACGCTTACCAACTCGCCGAAATCTCAGCTTTACTCGATGTGAGCGTGTTGCACACCGTAGAGCACATGTGAATGAAAGCAGCTGTCACTGAAACTAAGGAAAGGAAATTTTTATTATTACTTTTTATTGAAACTGTGGTGTTGATCAGTGGGAAAATAACAGCAATTATTTTATGGCTCACAGGTGATTGATTAGAAGGTAGAAGAAAAAATGATGTACAATAGCACGGTTAAGCCATATGCGAATTAAGTGCGCTCGGTATTCGGTTTTCAGTTCGGTGGTTTCGGTTTCGGTCTTATGCTCTGTTTAAGAGGACAGTGCGCTAGGGGTGTCTTCTGGATCCGTTGCGCACTTATGGTGGTCACTGAAGACGATATCCAAAACACAGCGCGAGAGACACTAGAATTTCAACACGATGGATGTTCGGCTTCGGCGATGACGTAATGGTGTAATGGATTCGGCAGCGAAACCGATCTATTTGCGCCGTCGCGGGTTCTAAACCCACTAGCGACCCAAGAGTGTTTTGCCATAAAATGTTTTGCATAATTGACCATGACGCTTGCAGGCAGGTTGTCCACTTTCCGGTGGGCGGGTCGTCACCTGCACAACGTGGCAGGCTGATCACCTGCCAGGGACAGTTCGGACAGACAAACAACGGCAAACCTTGAGGGGGGGGGGGGTTCTGTTGCTCGCGCACTAAAAACGACCACATCCCGCAGATGGTATCCGAAACCACTACGTCCGAATTTCACACGTGGGGCTTTACTAACTGAGCTACTGTGGCGGCTGTCCGGTGTTTAAATTTCTGGCGTATTAATTGTTGCGTGTAACATAACCTTGAGACGCCTGACCAGCGCCACTTTCGTTCATAGTGGCGGACATTGTACGTTCTGTATTACCGTGTCATGTGGAGTGGAACGCGATCGAACGGTGTGGGCGGAAGTTTTGCGAGAACCCTCTCAGGCTATCTATGACATCAAGACTGCCAGAATCGAGGCGCTCGATCGTTAAGCTGCCGAGCGGACAGGCAAATGAGAGGCGTATGTGTGTTGCAGCATGGCAGTACACATAAATACAAAATTAAAGAGCAGCAATTGTGAAAATACTTAACTCTTTTCAATTAACATAACATATTAAAAAAACACTTATGTATATTTACAGTTATATCACTCTGAGCATGTTGCTAAAGTATCTTAAATGCACATTTTATCATTTTAAAAATTTTATGCACTTATATATACGTTTACATAGGCGAAACACATAATATAACAGGTAGCACAAATAATATGTATACATTTTTTGTTGTCCGTAAAGGGTGGTAGACAGCTTCTCTTAAAGGCCTATAGACATCTAATTTTATTGCGCGTTTTCTCCTGTCCAACGATGCGTTAGACATTAGAATACATGGATTACAGGGTGGTATTTGCCTACAGCCGCTAAATAATGTATAATTGAATTTCTTTCCTCACGGTGTGTCGGTTTCGGTTTCATTGACCGAATGACAATTGTGACGTCAAATTAATGTTTCGGTCGCGCGAGCCACTAAAAAAACTGCAATATAATCGCTTATATGCAGCTATTTTCACTACATTTAATCCAGCCTCTTCTAATACCTGGAAGGGCAAAAAATGACCTGTCAGCGATTTTATTAGTTTTCTCTAGTGGATCACGTGACCAAAACATCAACTTGACGTCACCGTCGTCGTTCGGTCGATGAAACTGAAACGGCGTCTATAATAAATTCAATTATAAACCATTTAGCAGTCGTACACGAATACCACAGTGTGTTCCACGTATACGAATGTCTAGCGCATCGCGTGAAACGAGAAAGCACACAAGCAAAAATTTGGCGTCTATAATCCTTTAAGGAGAGGAAATAGGCTTGTGTGACACATATAATTTCGCATATTTCATTACGAGACGTCTCTGTGACATGCTAATACATCTCGCAGGCGTTTTTCGTGTGCCAGAAGAAAGGCAGCGTGCTCTGCATCCAAGGCCACGAGCACGAGCGGGTCTCCATCATCTGTTCGGGAATTGTGAAGGTGAGTGCCAGACACCGCCTGCGGCAGCTTACTGGCCGAGTTTTCGCGGCAAAGCGCCGCTCAAAACGGTAACGATAACTGTTCTGGCACTAATAAGGAAAATATCGTGCATCACTTTCTAAGTGTTTCAGATTCTCGTTAATGTGCGTACTTCTATCATCGTGTTTCTCATCGTGGTGTATTGCCGCTCATTTCTAGTGCAAAATATTCGTCTATGATAAAAAACAACGGCGCACTTCGCACTATCACATTACCATGCCCTTGCAAAAATGGCCTATAGACAGTCTATAGACTTCTTATAGTCTTCATTGCCTTCCTATGGGCATTTCTTTTTGTCTATTCATAGTCTGTAGACTGTCTATAGACAAAAGTCTTCTAAAATTGTATGGCCATAAATCTATAGATCATCTATAGACTGTCTGTAGGATTTGTATTTCCTATAGACTGTTCTTTAGGGTTTGTCTGTAGAGAGTCTGTAGACTTTATAGACAGAAATCTATGGACAGTCTCTAGAATGTCTAAAGAAAATTTTGTAACGGTGTACAGGGCTTATCACTCGTTTTTATTGTTCACCGTCGGACAGCATAAATGATCTGCCCGAACCCAGACGCTACAACTTTCAACGAGATTGTCCTGCTAGGCAGCACGCGGATGAGACCCACGTTGTCGAGACACGGTACAGGCCTCGAGCCGTTGTCTGCAAACCCTTGCAGGTCTACGGAAAGGGCATGGGCCGGAACGTAACAGACGGGCGCCTGCAGAATGCAGACTCGAACCAGTTCTTCTTCAGTGAGGGTGACTTCAAGGACTACCTCGTGTCGCCGGACTGCATCGGCCTCATCGGCTTTCTGACAGCGTTTCCGTCGGTCTGCCAAGCAGTCTGCGAGACAGATGTCGAGGTGCGCGCTCCGTTGATGGCTGAGCCGTCTGTGGTCGTACGAGCAGCCGCCGTGATTACTCCTACCGTAATAACACACAAAAATCACTCCTAGATGTTTTTACTTTACCGCGCGGGACCAAGCGGCAGTTCTACTGGGACGCGACTCTTACAAAAATGGTCTCTAGACAGTCTATAGACTACTTAGAGACTCTATTGCCTTCCTATAGATATTTATTTTTGTCTATTCATAGTCTATAGACTGTCTATAGAAAAAAGTCTACTAAAATGTATGGCCATAAATCTATAGATTGTCTATACACTGTTTATAGGATTTGTAGTGCCTACAGACTTTTCTCAAGGGTTTGTTTATAGAGAGTCTGTAGACTTTATAGACAGAAGTCTATGGACAGTTCATAGAGTGTCCAAAGAAATTTTTGTAAGGGGAGGTCTGGGAAAAACGCTTATTGTAGCTTCACCTCGCTACCCAGTCGCCTGATATTGTGAAGAGAGGAAGGAGCATTTAGGCTTTTAATGCCTTCATGTAATATCAGGTGACTGGGTAGTGAGGTGGAGTTACAATAAGCGTTTTTCCTCGAACTCGCGTCCCTTAAACTTTTGTCCCCAGTAGTACATACTCTATCGAGGCATACGAACAACGGACACCCACTGCTGAGCTGAAAGTTGTGGGCTCAAATCTCGGCCGGGGCGTCCTCATTACGATGGAGGCGGTTCTGCGCAATCTCAGTGCATGCTAAAGAACCCGAGGTGGGATAAATTAGTCCGGAGACCTCTACTACGGCGGTCGTCATAGCTCACATGCCGCTCAGAGAGGTTAATCCCCACATACCAGCACGGAATACACACATGAGAAATCTACACACATACGGACTGTGAACAACGTCATGTCCATTATGTGGAAATTATGTAGAAGTCATACGGAAAGGATACGGAAACCATGGGGAAAACAAGTGGAAAGTGTACAGATTTTTGTTTGCTCAGCGCATCATAGGACTGCATATTCTCATTATTCGGTACGCCCGACTCATAGAAACGCCTTTGACGTTAGAAAAACATCAATAGCAAAAAATTCAAGCCTTCCAAATGGAGATCAGCGGCTGTATTGATTAGTATGGTGAAAGCTTACAACATATGAAAAAAAATTGCGTTCATAAACTTTCCCGTTCCAAAATGCTGTTCAAAAACTTTTGGGTATGCCTTGGGCCGAAAGCGCTCATGTTTTCTGTTAGGGCATAGTATAATGGCCACGCCTTTCGATCAAAGCAAACTCACTCGCGTTCATTTTGGGGCAGTGAAAGCTGCTGCCGCAGTGCAGCTGGAATACAAGAAGCTCCCCATACCTTCCCGCAGCTGTGCAGCATCCCGATGGAGGTGATCGAGCGTATCGCGGAGCAGCACCCGGACCCGCCTACGGTAGTCTACCGCATGTGGTTCTCGGTGGCAGTGCGCATCGCCCTCGGCGTGCTCATCAACCACAAGCGATACGAGGTGCGCCAAGTGCACTTTGTAAATGGTGCTGGTAACAGTTGTCACGAGAAAAGGAAAAGCAGCGGCTCAAGTTGTCAATTGATAACTTAGACTTACATCCTGAAGAGTTTTGCTAATGAGTTAACGACTCTTATTGCAGATTAGAATTTGCTGTAATCGCCGAGCAAAAAAAAGTTGGTGCTATGGCTTGCTCGTTGTTGACATTATGACTCCTAGCATTCGAGTTGATGGCTGCAAAGCTCAATATGCCGTGCCGACGTGTACGTGAGAGGCTCTCTAGTTGTAGAGAGCCTTGCTACACTCAGGTAGAGCACTAGGTTGTGTGGCCGCAATTCTTAGTAGCATAGCCTGCTCATAGTCACCATCATCGTCATCAGCCTGATCAGGCCTCTCCCATGCCTCTCCAATTAACCCTGTCTTTTGCCAGCTGTGCCCACCGTATGCCCGCAAGCTTATCTTAATCTCATGCGCCCACCTAACTTTCTGCCACGGCCCCTGCTACGCTTGCCTTCTCTTGGAATCCACTCCGTTACCCTTAAGGACCAGCGGTTATCTTGCCTTCGCATTACATGCCCTGCCCCAGCCCATTTCTTCCTTTTGAGTTCGACTAGGATGTCATTAACCCGCGTTTGTTCCCTCACCCACTCTGCCCGCTTCCGGTCTCTTAACGTTACACCTATCATTATTCTTTCAATAGTTCGTTGCGTTGACCTTAGCTTGAGCTGAACCCTTTTCATTAGCCCCCACGTTTCCGCCCCGTACATGAGTACTGGTAAGATAAAGCCTGTTATAGTGATTTTAACAGTGAATGATGGACGTGCACTTTGAGGACAGGTTGGATTATTTCTTTTCGCTTTCACCTTACTTGTTGTTGACGTTTATTAACTATTAATAACAAATGTCATGTGGGAAGCAACAGCGGCAGCAACTGCAGCCTAGGTGGTAACTCATTGTTCCACGGCGTGCGCGACGAAGGACTGGACCCACGACAAGTTGAAGCAGTTCCTGGAAGGGGGCATCATGCCGAACCTCTACTATGCCATCGAGTTCTCCCTGGACGAAGCTGTGCAGGACGTCATCCTGGTCCAGGGCTGCGTGGTTTCGTCGGACGGCGAGCATCGGTTTTTCGGACCGTGCTATCTGCCCCCGTCGCTGAGGCAGATGAAGCTGCCGGTAAGAGAACGGGTGCGGAAAAAATTCGGGGTATGGGGTGTCGATGTGTATTTTTTTGCTTACCGGAGTATTCAGTATGCCAACGTTTGAAAGAACAATAGAACGAATAAGATTATCACTATGTATCGCGATAACCTGTTAGAATAAAAGGGATACGCAAAATTCCGCAAGAGCCCTTTCCCACAAAATATTGTTGCCATAACAAATATGGCAGAGGTCTGGATAGATGAACTGAGAGGGCTGCAGAACAGGCGCTGAGTGTGTGGACGGAATGGCTGAAACTTATTTTGCAAGAATAAAACGAAAAGCTAGTCCTGCCCGCTTTCTTACAGCTGGAAACTTATGGTCGGCCATTTTTTTTTTGCGGCACCATTGTTACGCGGGAAAGTGGACTTGAGGAATTATACATATCCTCACGGTTGTGAGCGTTATTTTGTTAAACGGTTTTGCTTGGTAATGCCAGCGTTATGGCCATCTGCATGAAATGACGCCATCACATTTCAGGGTCACGTGACTCTGGGTAATTCAATCCACTAATCTGACTAATGCTCTGTGTGAGCCAATTATAAGTGACATAAACTATTTAACTGCTTATATATGCATGACGTTGACATTTATTTGACATTGCTTGAACGGCCTTGAATTGTTCACGTAGCATGATGCAAGTAATGGAAGCTTTGGCAACATTATCCACGACAGCGTGAACTGCCATTTGCAGTCGCATTCTCCACTCACTAACCGCGCAAGAAAAATGTTATACGAGAAAAGTTCCAATCGAGAAATTCTTGTATTTGCCGACCCCATGCATCCGAATAATAGAAGAGGCTTTCAACATAGCGGAGACGTGTAAGCGTCCACGTATGCCGGTTTATGTTACGTCGGTTGTGCACGCGCAGTCGCTCCGGCTTGCGCATCCCTGCCACTGCGCCTGCTCGGAAGGAGCCGGATATTTGTCAATACTAGTACAGTCGTCCACAGACCTGTCTAGAGCGCTCGCGAACTCCGCGCCGTCTGCGCTCCGCAGCGCGTGGAGCGACGTCTAGCGGCAGCGCCTGGTTCGAGATTGCGCATCTTTGAGCGTCGTCTGTGCTTCAGACATTTGCAATCTCGAACCAGGCGCCGCCGCCAGACATCGCTCTGCGCGCTGCGGAGCGCAGACGGCGCGGAGTTCGCGAGCGTTCTAGACAGGTCTGTGGACTGTACGTCTCCACGATGTTAAAAGCTACTAATGAGTGTACAACACCGATGTACAACAACAACACAAAACACCACGCCTTGGGCATACAAAAGACAACGAAAAACAAGACTTCAAAATTGGAGAAGTCAAACACATCCACTTGACGAAAATGCGGGGCACAACCACATGGCGTATAAAGGAATACATACACGCTGGAAATCTGGATGAAAAGGAAAATGCGCGCCCACTTTATGCCTGGCTTCGCAGAGACAGTTAGACGTGAATATTCAGAAGGAACCGATAGGTTGGCTCTGTTTTTTTCTTTCTGGGGAACAAACGCAGGACACGCCGAGCACACGGCAGCGACCGGTGATGCTGATCACGACCCTAATGCGGTACCACCTGCCGCCCGAGCTGGACTGGTACCACCAGCCGCTGCGCCACTACGACTACGTCCCGCGGGCACAGTCAGACGAGGAGTACACACATTGGTGAGCAGCGTACAACGAGACTGCAGCGGACCGATGCACTTGAGGCTGTAGCCTGCTGTCAAACAATTGGTTTGTATGGAATAGACGGTGTGGCGTTAGAGACATAACATATTACAGATGTGTACACGGGAACCACAAGATGCGAACACTTAGGTGTATAGTTGGATACAGTAGAGGAATTAACTCGGTGGCAAACACCCATTAAAGGAGGCCATTTATAGCCTATCGTGCCGCCTTGTTGACGTCATGTCTCAGTGCGTAACCTTGTACCGTCCACGCACCTGCGACACCTTTTAGCAGGTGCTAGGCAATCCGTGGTGCAGATTATGACTCGTACCTTCGTACTGAAATGAAAAAACTACGACCTTTGAGCGCTGTTTATTTCTTTTAACGGTTATTCGCTGTAGCCTTTGCACTGCTGAGACACTGGTGCTTTCTTCACCCTTTGTCAGATATCTAACCGCTAGAAAACCATCACCCCTTGACTGTTCAAAGAGTGCGCTCGAGGCTGTTATAGTTTCAGCAGTCATAACCATTACAGCAAGGGAAAGTGCTGCACGCGATTCAAGTGAAAACGTAAGCTGGTAAGGCTGATCTACCTGGTAGCGAAGACAATTTGAGAGACATGTGCTTAGATATGCAGTATCTTGAGAACCAGTTTTCTCGGATTTTCATCCTGTCGCGTAACACAGCTTGCAAGGAGTCAAAAGAAGTTTTGAGTTTCGTGACTTGATTTTAACATTACGCGTGCGTTTTTTCATTTTCTTTACAGGTGAAAGGAGCCGACATGGCCGCCTTCACAAGTTCATCTCTATCATTTTCATCTTTGTTACAGGTTCCTTTTCTTTTATTTGTCACGTTTATCGCTCTCTCGCGTTAGCGGGAGGCCTAGGTTTTATGTACATAGATTATGAAGGCCAGTTGGCTTGCTTTTGAACCTTTAATACCTGTAAAAATTAAGATAAAAAGGCTGCTCAATGGCATAATTGCGTTTATAATTTAATAAATCGACTACTCGCATACCGTGGTGGCGTGATATTTATAACATTTGTTCTAGAGGCCCTTCAAAGGATCATAGTATACCATAATTGCTGCTAAAGAAAAATTTTCATTCAGGTAGGTGCAAGCTGCAGAGGGCGCGAAAAGAGTGCTGTGGGAGCACTTCAGATTGTGATGCCATCTGTGATCGTGCAGGCACATTAACGACGCAGCCTAGGGGTAAGGTGGCTTGGCAAGCTGTACTAGCAGTCTTTATGTAGAGCACAGAATCGCAGCTCTCACGAAGAGCTACCACAGGGACTGCGGCGTTAGGTTTCTCTCTTGAACAAAAAACCCCCTCCATAGTGAGCCTATGCGGTGGTTTTCTCGCAACCACTCGCCGATGTTGTGAACCCTTATTGCCTACTTTTTCCCTTTCTCTAGAGCAATTACATCGTCAAAGAAAAGACGCAAACTGTCAAAACACTTGACTTAAAACTCTAAAATATTGGTAAAAAGTTCTTAGAATGACCTTTCAGTACGAGATAATTGTCTCGTAACCTGCATGTGGTAATGAAAACTCTTCAGCCGCACAAGAACCTTATACAGGAGATTTACTCTCGTCGGAATGAAGCTTCTTGCCTGGCTAAAGGAATAGAATCGCACAAGAGCCGCCGCGGTGGCTCAGTGGTTATGGCGCTCGGCTGCTGGCCCGAAAGACGCGGGTTCGATCCCGGCCGCGGCGGTGGAATTTCGACGGAGGCGAAATTCTAGAGGCCCGTGTACTGTGCGATGTCAGTGCACGTTAAAGAACCCCAGGTGGTCGAAATTCCCGGAGCCCTTCACTACGGCGTCTCTCATACCCTGAGTCGCTTTGGGACGTTAAACCCCCATAAACCTAAACCTAAACCAGAATTGCACATCAGCAGAAAGATACTAAAGCATTGACAGCTAAATGACCATGGTAGATGAGGACCTAAGAATTTAAGCTCGAACTATGTCAGCAGCGTTCTATAAGGTGTCAGACAAGTTACCGAGAAACATCCTGCCGAACATGTCTTGCAATTCACACGTGGCCCCTAGGTCACCACGTTCATATTGTTTAGCTTTGTGGAAAACGTAGTTTCCAAATAGAATCTCCATCTGCGAATAGACCGACAGGAACTTAGTGCGGGAACATGCAGTCTGAAGCAGCTTCATTCGGAGTTGCAGATTTACTGCCGTATATCACTCTGTTACTGTTCAGTCCAAATGCGCGCGACTGGCCAGTATTATCCGGAACGTTTTTTAACATCCCAAACACTTTCGACGTTGCGCGATGCCAACACAGGCGTGCGAACAATATGAAATCAAGATCGTCAACCAGCCTACCCAATGGACATTAAAACTCCCGTGGGCGTCTTGCGGACGTTCAGGTCGTCCGCGAGACATCCAGGGGACATCCAGTGCGCATTGAGTACTACTGCAACCAACTGCGCTTAAAGTGTGAACCAGAGCGGTAAAGTAAATTGCTGTTTGCTTTTGCTTCTATGGTCCGTTTTCGTAAACTTGATAATTTCTTCGTCAATAAAAACCGCTTTTAGCAATTTTGCCGTACGACCAGCGGGAAGAAAACGAGTTTTCAAAAAGAAATTAACGCCGAAAAACACCCTCCCGGTTTTCTCCAGAAATAAAGGAAAGCCCGCGCTCTGGCTGTATATTACAAAATCAAGCAATGGCGCACTAATAGTCTCCTTTATCGCTTTTACAACACAACGGAAGGCTGCGATTTGCACTCAACGCAGCGCGGGATCCATATCGGCAGCTTTTTCTGTCATCAACGCGTCGTCGCGACGTCTTGTCCAATCACAGGCGGCGGCGCGCACGACAGAGCCCCCCGCGGCACCGGCCGCATATTTCTGCTCAAAAAAGGCAATTCGCTCTGGTTTCTGCCTAATTTTGGTTCGATATTCGAGTATGCACTACGGAAAACTGTAGGGCGCCGCTGTCAGCCCGATTTTCAGAAAAAAAAATGCTTCAGGGTCTTTTTAACTCTTCGCGGTAATAAGGAAAAGAGGTGAGCTAGACAATGACCGGTTGGTTGCCCTGCACTTGGGTGGGGAAATAGTGGAGAGAAAGAGAGAGAGGAGGTCATTGAAAAATTGGTTAATACCGCTGTGTGTAGCGCAGCCGCGCTGCCAGAGCCGTAAGTACAGAGTGCTACAGCGGGAAGCCTCAACGTGTGAAGCCTCCAGGACCCTTGCCCCATCCAACACCAACCCACTTTCCCAACCTCCACGAAGGCCTCACCCAATAGAACAGAGGTTTCAAACTCGGCTTGCTATGCGGGCCGCATTGAGAAAATTTGGTCCACCGCGGGTCAGAAGCCGGAAAATAAAATAGAGGGCGAGGGGTCACTTACAATGGTGTTTTTTTTTGGGGGGGGGGGCAGTGCGAAGAACGTCAATCTTGCCTTCTGTTAAATAAAAGAAACTACGAGGACAATTGCTGTCAAGAGGAGGTTTTATTTTTTAATCGCAGGAATTACCCTTAAGGGAAGCGATATCCGGCATTAGGTCTTCTGCGGAGATGATTCACATGGTGGCTCTGAGGTGGTCGTCTCTTATCCTTGAACGCAGTGCAGATTTGTACACTTTCAAATAAGAGAAGAGGTGTTTGCACATGTATGTGTTCGCGAACATGGCAGTGATCCTTGTCGCTTGGTGCCGTAGAGTTAGAAAAATTCTTATCTAAAAAGTGCAAACCTCCGGGACACCTACGTCTTCGAACTTGTGCCGTAATGTGGTGCTTGCTTGAACTTCAATAAGCTCCATTTGTAGCTCGGGCTCAACGTCGTAGACTCGCAAATCGAAGAGCGCAGAGAAAGTTTCGAACTGTTTGTGGAGGCTGCGGATGTCTTGGAACGAAATTTTCAATCCTTCCTCTAGATAGCGGAGCAAATCTGAGAAAACATCGCAAGATTCTTGGGCAACGTTTTTTAATGACTTGGGAGTTGGAAAGTGGTCCAGCTTATTTGATCTTATCTCGCGCTGCCAGAGCTGTAATTTGGCCTGAATTGCATTAAGGAGCTCGCTCGTTTTCGTTGTGATTCTGAAGTTTCACGTTCAAAATATTCAGGTGATCACATAAGTATGTGAGGAATGCAAGGGAATGAAGCCAGTTCTCATCTGGCAGCTCAGCAGTTACCTTATTTTTCTCCAAGAAGCTTTCTATTTTCTCTCTGAGGTCAAAAAATCTCTTCAGTACTTTTCCGCGGCTCAATCAGCGCACGTCCGTGTGGTAGAAGAAATCCATATGATTGAATTCTTCCTCTTCTAACAGAGAAGTGAATTGACGTTGGTTGAGCGCTCTTTAACGAATGAAGTTCACTGCGCCGAACGTAACATACATGACAAATTTCTTATTCATTTTCTTGCTGCATAGTGCTTCTTGGTGCAAGATGAAATACACCGGCACAAAATGTCCAGTAATACACAGCGCATCGAAGCCTCGTTCGCAAACTTCCTACAAGACAGCTCCTGTTTCCGAACAGTGACGTAGCACCGTCGGTTGTTGCATAAACCATCCGCTACCACTGCTAGCCGGTACTTTCAACAACTGCTTCAAGCACCGAAATGATGTCCACTCCTGTAGTGGTGTCTGTCATCGGGACAATGTCCAGCAGCTCTTCTCTCACTTTGAGACTTTTGTCTACGCCCCTAATGAAGATGGCACTCTGGGCGTTATCTGTAATGTCAGCGCTTCCGCCAACTGCGAGCGAAAAGGCTTCGAATTTCCGTCGTCAGTTCATTAAGGCGTTTTCAACGTCGAATTTCCGTCGTCAGTTCATTAAGGCGTTTTCAATGTCGTGGCCTATTTCAGTAATTCTCTCCGCTGCCGCATTGGGTGAAAGGCTTATCTTTTCGAATTCCTTTTTCATGCATGAACAGATAGCGTCTGTAGCTTCAAGCCAGCAGTTTTTCACAAATAAACTGTCCGTGAAAGGCCACCTGCTACTGACAACAGTGGCAGGTAATGGTGGCAGGTGGCAGCTAAATTAGTGGTTGGTCACTCGGGAAGAGTAACCTGGGTCGCACAAGTAACACCAGTGGCAGCACCTGTCATCGCAAAGAAGTGGCCAATCGCTTAACCGCTGCACCACTGCACCAGGAGTGGTACGATGACTCCCAGAGATCTATGAATGCAAAGTCGAGAAGGGCCGATTGCACACTTATGGGCATTACTTAACCCATTAACTCTAGCGCGTCATACTCTTGCGGCGGAAGTTGTGTCCCCTACATTTTTTTTAACAGGTGCAGCCAGAAGATCTAATTCAGAAATATTTTAGGATCGGAGCCTTTTCGTGTCTAAAAGGAAGCTTTGAATGGCGGAGAGCACAATCCTGTTGCTGCGCCCAAGAGAAAACAATAAGAGAAAGAGCAACCCCAGCAAAGAAACTCTGACCGAGCTGCCGTTACGGGCCTCAAACAATGCTGGCACATACCCTCTGCGGGGGAGTGGCCAAGACGCAGCGGTTAATTGCTGGATACAAGAAAGTTTTGACAGAAAAAGGAGTGGTAATAGCAAGTGGGCTGATAGATTGAAAGACGCAAGGACAGGGGTCCTGTTAACTTGGAGATCGAAGACGTGACAATGGCATAGTGTGCACAATAGTATACAATGCAGACGCCTCCGTAAAAAGGAAAGAGAGCAGCCATCACTGCCCATCTCATCGGTCGGGAACGTAAACAACTGGAATGTGAATACAGTTCATTGCCTGGGAAGAATTGAACTCTGACTTCTGCCTCTGTATTTCGCGAGAAATTGCGAAAAAAAAGTGGGCTTATGTGCGCGCGCACATTAGGTCCACGTTTGCACGTGCGAGGAAACAGAAGAAGAAATTTTCGCTGCACCCTCGCCAGGCTGTCGCGGCGTTCTCGCAAGGATGACGGACAAGCCAGTGATCAAGAACCAGTCCCTAGAGAGCAGTAAAGGACCCAGCGTCACTGCGAGCAAGCATAGGCACAGCGTGACAGAGAAAATTCCTACAGGAGGAGGGCACTCTCGTCACCGACAGCGGCCGGATCGGAGGCGTTCCTCGAGGAACATCGAAATCCAGGAAACGGAGTTCCGCCCGAACGATGATAGAGGACAGACGTCGGACTCGCATCGTATTGCTGAGGTGACGGCAGGCGCCAGAAGGGATGGTGCTTGCGACCCGCCAAGTTCGAGGCAGACACCACGGCCCGATGCCGAGGCTCCAGGCACTGGCACATCCGGAACCCACACTAGGGCTCACCACGACAGAGGCCAGACGTCCGGCTCATCTCGTCCTGCCGAGGGCTCAGCCGTGGTTGTGCCAGATGCCAAGTGTGATGGCTCTTCTCTCTCACCATGTGCGAGGCAGACAACACGGCCAGATGCCGAGGCTCCAGGCACTGGCACATCCGGAACCCACACTAGGGCTCACCACGACAGAGGCCAGACGTCCGGCTCATCTCGTCCTGCCGGGGGCTCAGCCGTGGTTGTGCCAGATGCCAAGTGTGATGTCTCTTCTGTCTCACCATATGCGAGGCAGACACCACGGCCAGATGCCGAGGCTCCAGGCACTGGCACATCCGGAACCCACACTAGGGCTCACCACGACAGAGGCCAGACGTCCGGCTCATCTCGTCCTGCCGGGGGCTCAGCCGTGGTTGTGCCAGATGCCAAGAGTGATGGCTCTTCTGTCTCACCAGGTGCGAGGCAGACACCACGGCCAGATGCCGAGGCTCCAGGCACTGGCACACCCGGCACCCACACTAGGGATCACCACGACAAAGGACAGATGTCCATCTCATCTTCTCCTACCGAGGACTCAGCCGTGGTGATGACCAGCGCCAACAGCGATGGCGCTTCTCTCTCACCAGGTTCGAGACAGACAACTCGGCTAGATGCGGAGTCTTCTGGTGCTGGCACGTCAGACGTCGGCGCCAGGGCTCGTCACGACAAAGGACAGACATCGGACTTGCCTCGCCTTGCCGAGGCCTCAGCCGGGGTGACGACAGCCGCCGAGAGCGATGGGAATTTCGCATCGCCAGGTGTGAAGCCGATGCCACAGCCAGATGTGAACTCACCAGGCACAGATAAGACCGACATTCGCGCTGGGACTCGCGACGGCAAAATACCGGCGCCGGAATCTCCGCTTCCTGCCGAAGGCACATCCATGATTACGGCCTCTGCCACCAAGGAAGGCTCTTTCGTCTCTGCTGGTACGTACGTATTATAATAGGCATGACGAAAATAGAAGTCGCCGACCAAAATAAAGGATGGGATGAAGTTTCGGTTCCCCCACGGGAACCTTGTTCACAATGACAGACATGTGCACAATGAGCTCGAATCATTGTGCACAAGGCTCCTGTGGGGGAGCCGAAACGTCATCCCATCCTTTCTTTTGGTAGGCGCCTTCTATTTTCGTCATGTAACATCCCGACCAGATGGGTTTCCGTCAGACATTAGACTTCAATTATAATAGGCACTGGTACGTCCGGCGTTTACACGCAAGGGGAAGAACCAAACTTCGTAAAAAGCGCCGATTGTTCAGCCCTTGTCCTGTCTCTTGTTTGGCCCATGATATCCTTAGATGCTTATGCATTACTAAACCCAACACACCACAACACACTTGTCCTGTCTCTCTGCCCAAAAATTATGAGGCTGTAATGGAGGAAAGACGAGTGTTGAGGCGCCCAGGCTAACGATAATACGTATTCGAGACGCTGTATTTGAGTATTCTGGCGACTCTGACGGGACTGCTCACATAATCAGTTGCAACCTCTGTTGGACCAAGGAATAGCACTAGGTATCGATCGTGTAGCCTAGAACATGCCGATAAGGCGTCCTATAAAATGAGATAGTACTACTCCGTACACTGCGGCATAATACAGAATGTTCTTGCAACGGTATTTAGGACATATAAGGAGTCAAAGTCCACTTGAAAAAATAAAAGAGGACGAAGTAACACAGGAAAAGACGGCGTCGATAGAAAACATAGTCTGCTATTCGAGCTCTTCGAAGAAAGAGGAGGGGCGTGGTAAATTTTGTGTCCAGGTCTCCGCGTCTCTTCGCTTGGTGTGCGTGCATTGCATCGCAAGATGGGGCTGTACGCACGTATTCATGCAGTATTATAGCGCGGCAGTAGCATAGACATCTGCAAATATCTTTCGCAAATACTTCCAGAATCAACAAATATTTCACTTCTGGTTGAAAGTTGTGGATGTATGTAAAAGCTGGTTCTCGCGTGCGAAGCCTTCAGTATTGATAGGAAGAGCTGCACTTATTCTACGGCAGTCAAACGCGCGGAGGAAAACGACACTAACGCAGAAATTGAGTGCAATCTCGTTCACCACCAGGCGTAGTGCGGAACCGCTCTTGGGCAGTGCTCACACGTCGGCCTCTTCAAATGCAGGGCCATCTGACTGGACTAAGCCGTCGACGGCCGGCATTGATCTTCCTGCCACGAGGGTCGAAGATCGGCTAATAGATCCTGGTAACGAGCCGGTGTCGGTAACCTCTCCGTCTACAGAAGTTGTGACGCCACACTCGGATGACATGTTCCCGTCGCCAAGCGCTCTCAAGGCTTTTGAAGGGACCCAGGCGCATAAGGTGAGGTCAGGACGTGGTTGAAGAATACTGCCTTAATTTAATCGCCTATCGTTTTCGAAGCCTGCAGGCATGGTATCGTGCCTACTAAGTGGGGTTTTCCGTAGTATTTCATCCTGCCAGCCTAATTAACCTATGCTCGGTTATTTATACTATGGACTCGGGATTGACCACCATTATCTGTTGGAGCCACAGCTTTCTGTGACTGTGCAGTGAAGGCTACGATCGCGAGGCGCTAGCTACTGGGCCTGGTTTGCTGTATCGTACTGATGTAAAAAGCGCTCACCGGTGAAACCTGCTACCTCGGGCTTGTAGCATTTACTGTAAAGTCTGAAAAAACGGTTCGAAGGCAGGCTGCTGCTCTTGCAGGACGCTTCGGACGAATGCACCGCCGTATTTCGGGAAGTGCCGATACAGGGCGATGAAAGCTCCAGTGTGCTCCGGAAGTGACCACACTGTTCCATTCTATCAGGAATGGCATGTCTGATACTTGCGCTTTCCTTGATTAATATTGCTCAGTGCGGTGTCCCATGTGGTTTGAGGGTACGAGATATATAACAGAGTTCTGCGCTTGTGAATGCATGGCATGGATCGCTTTAAAACCGTCGTAAAACTGACAGCGGCAGAGAGACCGCCGTGAGATCGACAGAGGCGCCGATACGAGAAACTTGGGCAATTAATTATCGCAAATAGAACGGGTTAAAAACCGGTGGAAGAAGGTCGAGTGCGCATCGAAGATTTGAGCCAAGAAGAGCGACATTGTCGTGTAGGAGAGGAATATCGGTCTTCCAGTTATACGAAAGCCAACTGCGGATACATTTGAGGAATATATGGACAATGACCTTGTTCGCGTACTCTCAATTTCTGAGGGGGCGTTAAGGTTACGCCACGCCCTCACAAAAATTTCTTTAGAAAGTCTATAGACTGTCCATAGACTTCTGTCTATAAAGTCTATGGACTGTCTATAGACAAATCCCAGAGAAGCCTATAGGTCATACAAATCCAATAGACAGTCTATAGAAGATCTATATATTTATGGCCATACACTTCTAGTAGAGTTTTGTCGATATACACTCTATATACTATGAATAAACCAAAATAAATATCTATGGAAGGCAGTAGAATCAATAAGAAATCTACAGACTTTCTGTAGAACGTTTTTGTAAGGGCGCACGCTTTCACTTAGCGCGGCTGCTAGTTGCTGGTGGCTAAAACTGCCTTCGACAAGCGCAGTGGGCAGTGGTCAGAACGCAACATGCGTACCTTCATCTTTGTTTATGCTAACAATATGAAGATAATGCCATTTATGTGAGGGACATTTAAAGAGGCACTCTTCAAGAAGCCTTTTCTGATCGAATGATGAGATGTTACGCTGTTTCACTTAAAATGAACGACTGCTGGAAACTGATGGCTCACTGAGAAGCAAAATACACTTTGCTTCAAAGCCCGTACACGTATCTAGAGGGCGAGCACCAGGAACACTGTTTGCGCACTGAATTAGAGTTAGTGCGAGAAGAGATATCGTGTGCACAGTCATTTTCACTGCCAATATTACCTTTTCTGTTTTAGTGCGCTAGCATTAGAGGCATCGTAACGAAAACACCGTCCTGTCTGGTGCGAAGCATCCAGCTTTCAGCTGCTACCTGACACGGTTGGCAGGTGCAGTGGTTGCAGTGCAATTGGCAGGTGCAGTTGCAGCCACGTGGAAAAGGCAGAAGCCGCTTACGTTGTCTAAAGCCGTCATTAGTAACCTATGCGAAGAGTCCATACACACTGTGCTAGCGTACCTGCATCGTATACAATTTAACACAGTAAATCAGGACTTAATTTTTATTTCCAATTCATTTCAAAGAGCTAGTCCATTAAAATAGGCCGCGTCCATTTGCCCTCAATGCTGCTTCGAAACACATCTGGTGGTCATCGGAATTTATTTATTTATTTATTTATTTAAGATACCCTCAGGGTACAGATGTACGTTACAGAGGGGAGGGGCGGATACATATACAAAGTAAAGTTAGCACATGAAGAAAACCTTAAAACAAAAGAAAATAGGACAACAAGGTACAAAATATAATTTATAAGGTGGCATTGGTGTCAGAAATATAATAAAAATGTAACAATGAACACAGTACACAATGAAGATAGACATATATGAAAAATGGTTTAACACTATGCAAGAAAGAAGCTTTGCAACGCGGATTTAAAGTTTTCTTCTCCAGTTATACTTGTTAGTGGTGCGGATAGGTTATTCCAATCATTACAAGTCCTGGGAAGAAACGAGTTAGAATGGGCAACCGTGTTTGAGTGTGGAATGTAGACCTTTTGACTGTGGTTACGGCAATATGAAATGTATGATGGGGGTTGAATCCACAAGGAGCGCAATGTTGAATTATAGTGGTATATTTTATGAAAAAGTGTGAAGCGAGATAGCTTTCTTCGAGCTATCCGCTGACCTAGTGCTATTCTAGCCTACGGCGTTGATTTGGCATGCCAAAATACAAACACCATTCAATCAATTGTTTCTTGGCAAGCTCTAGAAAGAGCCCCTATTTTGCGCCACTGTTAGCAAATAAAGTCTGAGACCAAGTTGCTATTTGGGCATCTGCAGCTGGACCACTGCGCTCTGTCGGCGTCCACCGCCGCGGAATCGAAGCAGTCAACAGTATTACCGTCGCGTGCGGCGCTTGTTCGATGTGAGTATCTTCAATCTCTTTGCATAATTACCCAAAGCGTTCTGTTCCTGAAAAGCTTTCAGACCATGACCTAGCATGCGTTTTGGAACGTTTTCGGGAAGACGTGTAAGGAATCAACGAAAGGATTATGTTCGCACAAAAGACTGGCTCTGGCCCAAAGTAAAGGGGAGTACCCCAAGCTGGAGTAGGTTTTGCAGTAAGGGAGTAATCACACATTAGCATCCGCCTAAGCGCAGCCATGCGGCTACGCTGGAAAACTATACACGGTTTTATCGAACTTTTTTTTTGTTCTGGGAGTACTGTGATTTGGCCCCAGAACAGCTCCCGTTGTAAGAGAAGCATCGAGAGCTGGTGCTTCGCTTGCAACGACGCCATATCAAACACTGCGCGCAATGCTTCACTTGCCGCGCTGCCTTATCAAAACCAGCGCGACACGCATCATATGCACCGCAGCAAAGATTATCAAGCGCCGCGCCACTGATACCGGAAGCGACTTCGGACTAGTATAATCAGCATCCCTGTTTCTTTACGAACAGGAAAACCGAGTATACAGCTTTCACAGAAACTTCGCTGTTAAAAAAATTGTCCTGGTCTGAGGTTTCGAACCCGGGACCACCGCTTCACCGGAGCATTCGCTTTGCTTGGTAAATTGAGCTGCCAGAACGGCTAGATCTTTTGGTCCCGGTCAGTTTTGTTGGTAGAGCGACTCGTCCGGTGAGGCGTTGGTCCCGGGCTCGAAGCCTGGCAGCAGGAATAATTTGTCTCCAACTACGAAGTTTCTGTGAAAGCTTTATAGCTTTCCTCTGTGCCCATACGGCTGTGATTGGGTGGATACTTATGAGTAATTGCTCCCTCAGTACAAAGACTGGGTCTCTTTCTCTATGCCGAACTCGCTCTGGATGATTGGCGTTTATGGGGCTTTCAGCAGCTGCACACACGGGGGGAACTGTAGGATGAGCGTAATGCGAGCTAGAAAGGTATTTTACTCCTTGCCACAAAGAATGCACAGCGGGGGAAAAAAAAGCATTTCCTGCAATGAAGCAACTTTTTTTCGTGTACAATCAGTCGATTCCCCCCAATGCTTTATAATTGCTGCCCAGAAAGTAAAAGTTTTTGAATCATCTTCCAGCCAATGTTGATCTTATGCAGGATTTAGGCCTCTTATCTTGATCTCCATCAGCACAGTCCTCTGCCAGAGGCGACGATGCCATCTCCCTAGATCTTCCTTTATCTTATCTCTCCACCTGTGTGTTCTGTCACTCCTGTATACGTTTTCGCTGGAATTCAGCGCCCTATAGCCCCTATGTTCAAATTTATTTTCCTTCAAGGCGCTAGTTATTCCTAGCAATCCTCTGACCACAGCCAAAAGGCCGCAATGGAAAGTCACGCAGCTTTCTCAGAATCTCCGAAGTTTGTTAGTAATTCGTCATTTTCCAACCCGGTCTCGGAAATTCGATCTACACCAAACCTAACAAGCGCTCTAGTAGACTGCAGGGCATGAGCACTGATTAATTTTCCAATTAAATTCGAATTCACGCCACTGTTGAGGGCACTCACTGGGGTCAAGTTCATTTCTTGCTCTGAATATACGTTTGGATATCTGCAACTAGTGTTAGTTCGCAGTCGTTTATATTTTATGGCAGAGTGTGTGTGTCAGCGATGTTAACGCTCATCGCTGGAGCTTCCTTCCTCCGTCTTAATACGTCTTGCCTTCGTTGTACTGTCCAGTTGGGGGTGCAACCTTGCGCGAGTTCGTTCCTCTGACCACCATCACCGAGAAGCTATCGCAGTCCGCCGTAATTTACGGCAGTCTCGGAGGCTTCGTCGGCCTGGCCTGTGTCGCTCTGGTGCTCATGATGTGGGCCACGGACCCGAGTCATCAGCGCAGCGAGTGCAGCAGCGCGGAGTGCCGCGATGCCCGCGCTTTCCTGGACTCCCTCCTGGACCAGTCCATCCAGCCCTGCAGTGACTTCTACCTCCACGTTTGCCGTCGCTGGCGCGTGGACCACTTTGACGGCGCCACCCTGGCACAGAATGCGGCGCGAGACCTCATTGGTTCTCTTGATGTGACACTCCTCGAAACCGCAAGACGTCATGGTACATGTGAGACCGCTTTTTCCAGTCAAATCAAGCACATTAATTTAGATGACGTTTCCTGAAGTGAAACCACAATATAATTTATTTCTGTGTAATCGCTATCTTAGACGTAATGGAGGATAGCCTACCATAGACCCAGTTTTGAGACTTTTCGTTACGCTCGTTACCAGAAATAAAGCAATCAGTAAAAATGAAAATGAAAATTGGTTTCTGAGGAAAGGAAGTGACGCAGTAATTGTATCACATATCTCGGTGGACCCGCGAACCGAGCCGTAAGAGAAGGAAGGAAGGTGGGAGTGAAAGAAGAAAGAGGTGCCGTAGTGCAGGGCTCGGGAATAATTTTGTCCACCTGGGGATCTTTACCGTGCACTGACATCGCACAGCACACGGGCACCTTTGCGTTTCGCCTCTACCGAAACGCGGCCTCAGTGGTCGGGATCGAACCCGCCAGTCGGTAGGCAATGATGACCTCCACAACATGTGGTGTTGATATGTTTTCCAAGTATTTCCGGAGAAGTTTCTTTTATCAATGAGCGTGCGTCCTGTAACTCCTGTTCGGGTCACCGACGGCGACATCAAAAATAAAGTACATCTATTTAAACACCACCCCAATTCTTTCGCATATAATTTTTTTTCTTTTTTTAGCTTCGCAACCCGAAGCCCTCCTGGCGCGCTTCTACTTCGGCTGCAGACAGTTCCTGACCTCCACAAACGTGAGCCATGGAAGGCGATTCGTAAGCGCTAACCAAAGTGACATCGACGTTCTGCGGCTTCCAAACACAACTGCCGCTCTTCGTCGGGTCGTTCTTCTGTCCCTGCAGCGGGGCATTTCCACGCTGCTCAGTGTCAGTGTTGTGCGGCACGGTGACAGGGGCAGGACGCTTTACGTCTCCAGAGGCAAGACCTTGACCGAGAAGCTGGCCGGCGCTCCACACAGTTCCACACTCGCGTATTATATAGGGGAGGCGCTCGAGCATACAAGCAAGATCGCAGCCAGCGCTAATATGTCGTGGATTCCGGCCAAAATACAAGAGCTGTTGGTGTTTGAGAGCGCGATCGCTTTGAGCGAAGAGATCTTGCCGACGGCTGAGACAGTTAACGCGTCTCAATTCGCCGTACTTATGCACGAAGCAGACCCCCGGGATTGGCTCCAGTTCATCAATTCGCTGTCGCATGGAAACTTCAGACTGAGCGAACAGTCACCTATAATGAGTCATCGGCTGGGTCTTGTTAAGTCAGCAATCGAGTACCTTGCAAAGCACCAAAGAATCGGGCTTGTGTACATTTTCCTGCACATCTTAGCTGAAGCTGGCCGATTCTACTACAAAAGCACATCACACAGCGAAGCAGGGGCATTATGTCTCGCTGCGAGCCAAGAAGTGATGTGGCCCAGTTGGCTAAGCCTTTTCTCAAGCCACACGTGGCCGTTGCTGTCGACGCCGTCCCGTAGCAAGAAAATTTTCAGCAGTGTTCGAAGGCTGTCGTCGCTGCACTTGGTAGACTTAGCAATGGAGGAGGCGGACAAGATGAACGCTCTGGCGGCTCTGAAAGGCATCACCATGCTTGTAGACTACACGCCCTTGCACTCAGTGTCAACACCCGATGTCTGGGCCATGCGTCACTTAAATCGCCCCGACAATTTCATCGACTATTACGCGTCTCTCAAGGTTCTTGAAGCGAGGAGACGTTTTGAAAAGCCGCCTTCCCTCGCGGAACTCCTTATCGCCGAATCGTTCTTGACGGGACAGACCACCTACTCCCGTTTGTTGAACGTGATTGTGCTGCCGACCGCAATGCAACAACCCCCTATGATGTATTCTACGAGGGTCCCACTGGAGTTCGACATGGGCACAGTCGGCGTCCTCTTAGCTAAGGAAATGTTTCAAGCTGGTCTGCCCTCGGCCAGAAGCGGCAAGAACTGGTATGAGACGAACGTCAACAGGTTTGTCGAGTGTGTTCAGCGTGCCTTTATGGGCAACGCTAGGATGTCTCTTCGCCAAGGCTTGGAACTGTTCTCCTGGGCCCGCGCCGTTAAGGTCGCCCATACCGCGACGATGCAAATGTACGACGCCAATAGGACCAATGTGGACTTTGAGGACATCTGGACCGCAGCACAGCAGACTTTCTTCCGCAGGTTCTGCCTCATGACCTGCAGCGCCGTCGATGCGGGACTCCATTCCCGGGTACAGTGCCTTGTGCCGGTCCTAAACATGTTAGAGTTTGGAAGTTCCTTCAGATGTAATTCCTCCGAAGCGGAAAGCCTGAAATCATGCACAATCTTCTTGGGTTACTAGTGACGTTTTCTCGCTTACAACACAATGATTTTGTTGACAAACTAAGGGATGTTACCAAGGTGATACCTCGACTGAACAAGTCGGTTCAGCTCACAATACAAATTTCCGTAATGGTGGGGTCTGTAGAAGGGTTAGTGACTCCTGCTGTTTGGACCTCAGTCTTCCTAACTCTTCTCTGCCTTCGACGGGTATGTGTTGCGAACTTACACAAAGAATGTTGTTTTCTTTGATTACGGCGATATACTTGATTTACCCCAGTGTAGTCCTGATCATTTTTTTTAATTTTCAAGCATGTTACTGTCTAACTCGCTGAATGATTGTATTTTTTTCTTTATGCGTGTACTGCGCCTTTGTTTTCGAATATCTCTGAATCTAACTGTTGCGTGCCGTCGCTCATAACAGTGTTCAGTTGAAAAAAGTTGCCATTTTTCGACCTTATACATGATTAAATATCGGATATAATTATGTTTATGCGTTCATTTTTAAAGGGTGACATTACTTAGTCTACATTTCGACCTTTGGCTTTGCAGAAGGCTGGACACTTGTGTTTTTCTATTCTTTTCATCAACAGAATCCGATGCTACATGTTGAACATCATTTGCTTTTAAACGCTTGCAAAAACAGCTGTGAGTGATTCGCTTTGCCAACCTGGAGTTGCGCTGCCGTGTCCTCAGTAGATGCGGGTGTCCCACATGCCGGGACGGACTATCACATTGGAATGGACTTAAAGATAATGATTCGTAATACTATAACGGTCTTAAAACTGCAGACACAAAGTATTGTGTATGCACATTTCTGTTGTTTTCTAACAGCGAGAGCTGCACAGAGAGCATTCATTGTGAATAATGTATTTGCAGCATTTGCTGTTGACTTAGCATGCTGAGTCTGAAACGGCCCGCATTGTTCTGGTGGTAATGTGTTACCCGTGGGTCTTGCTCGTATGGTCAAAGGTTTTTGTGCTCCGCGAGGTCCACTTCGCACCAAAAAGAGGCGAAAAGTTCGAAAACTTTTTTTCGCTTGCTTCTGCGTGGCGATGCAAGCTTTTCTCTGGTTCGCGCGCTTTGGCGGAGCTTCAATAATACTTTAAGGCGCCAGCGTAAGACATGAAGAAAAATGAAATAAATGAAAAAAAAATGGTTTCGCATCCCGGCAATGCTAGAATATGTGGTTTGGATTAGTTTATGGTTAATGGGGGTTTAACGTCCCAAAGCGGCTCGGGCTGCGAGGAACGCCGTAGGGGAGGGCTGCGGATAACATCGACCACCTGGGCTTTTTTGAGGTGCACTGTCATCGCACAGTACACAGGCCTCTATAATTTCGCCTCCATCCAGCAGAACAACAAAGGGCGCACGTGCCATGTGGTTCTTTACAAAACGCAGCTCTGATTTACACAGAGACGGAGCGCTAACCCATTTGTTGCCACCAGTGTGTATTAGGAGCGTCGAAAATTTGCCTACTCCCTTATTGCCTGAAGCTCTCTGGTAGTCTGTAGCTGACGACCATGGCCAGACATAACCATGTCTCCTGGAGCCACCACTTCAATTAACATCCCCTGGAGAAACCACACGCTTAGATAATTAGAGGGCAGTGAAAAATAAAACGGCTTTGTTCAAGCTTTTTTTGTCCACGATTTCCTGTACTGTGTGAGGAGCTCAAGTTATCTTAGCGAAAATTAATTTTGAAGCAAGTGTTTAGTGAAAGCTTTAGAGAGCACTGCCGAACTCTTCCGAAACACCGAGATACTCGTGTTCAATGACTCAAAGCCGCCAAAAGTTTTTGACTGCTTTCAACTATGTTTTGCAGTCCCATATAAGCAAATTAATGGCCGAACAACAAACTAGTTCAGTTAGTTATAATGAGTTATTAATTACTAAGTAACAGAAGAGGCAACGGAACTCAAAATGCTTTCGGCTTTCCGCGCGTGAGGAGACAAGTGGACCTTTAATTTTTCTGTTGAAAATGTTACAAACTGAGCTTACAATCCGGTCAGGCAGCACGATCGAGCGCAGAAGATACTCGGCAGGAAAAACTGGGGTTACGTGCCCAGAGGCAGGGTCTTAAAGGCGATACCATGGTGATACGTATCTTGCCAAATCATTGAACTTTGCCGCCGTGTTCGCAGCCGCTTTTCCCACCGGATGTCAGGATGACTGGCACTGCGCAGCTCGTCGTCTTGTCGCGATAACGGTTAGGCGTCTGCAACGAACTTCATGCAGTTTCTTTTTCTTTGTCTGCTTCTTTCGTTTAGCCACGCTGGTTTTTTGACTTGCGTAGGCGAGGCAATATTTTAGTTTTTAGTTCACTGTGCGCAGCCAGCTTACGGAAAACATTAAGAGACGGAGCCACATACCCGCAATGAGCCGCTTCCGCGAGCCGCGTGGTTAGCACGCGTGTTTGGGGAGCGAGCACGCCGAGATGACAGCGCCTGGGAACGCTACGGAATGACGCCGGTTCAAGACGTCTAGCCGAAGGCGCCGCGTGGGAGTGTGTAAGTTGCCCCAGGTTTCTGCTACTTGTATCACCTAACATCAGATAGGCTGGTAACTAATCGCGCTTGAGCGGTGCATTTAAGGATTTTAGTTGTCGAAACACTGTAGTGACAAACGTGATGCTGTCAGGCGCCGTTCTGTTTTACCTCGATAACGATGTTCTGCGTAGATATATTTAGCTCGTAAGCTGCTGCCGTTCGCGTCGTTTCAGTGTACGCTTCGTGTGCCCGAAAAAGTGAGCGGCGCTCGAGCACCGGCGTTGTTCGCTCATTCGCTTGAGCAAACCGGGCAAACCTCAAGCAAGCGAAGGCGGCAGTCGTACAGTTATATGTGGCAGACGACGTGTACCCACGGATATGTGCTTTGAATCGGCGCCCGCGCACTGCGGCTTAGTAGACCATTGTTGCTTACTATTCACTGGAGGGAAAGCTGGCGGCTTTGGAGCTCATCCACCATGGACTCCCGAGGCATGCCGGGAGGACAGCGCTTCGGATTGACATTTGGTGGCTCGTTGACTGCTACGGATTGGATTGTTTTTCGTTGTCCAGCTTCGTTTTCGCCACTGTATTTTTCATTGCTGTTTTGTGCGCGTGGTGGTGGTGTAGTTACCAATGCAGCTACGCGCTCAGTTCATTTGAGATCCGAAGCATCCGGAGGCGCTCGAAGTGAGCTGAGCACAGCGTCTGGTGCCTCCTGGGCCTGAAGCCCGTTTGCCCCAATGCTTGGAGCCATTTACGGAGCCAGCCGGGTCTGCTCAGCGGGAACCTATGTTGCCTGTGCATTGAAAGATGAAAGGGAAGAAAGATTTGTATGTGAATTGAGAACTCAGCAGTCTGCTGCCATGACCACTCAGCACATTTCTTGTCTCGGAGACACTTATCTTTTAAAAGCGCAAAGTACTTCGACAAGCTCAGCATATGTTAACCGTGCTCGCCGAGGATTGCGTTTGGTTCATTCGGAAGACTGGCGGTGGCCGTCCGTTGCATTGCATGCAGGTTGTGCGTTGCGTGCGGAGAGGAGGAGGAAACGGCTGAACACTTGACACTTTTCTGCAAAGGGCTTAACCCTACAGTGGAAAGCAGCGGGGCTGATTTATCCAAGGCATTGGGGTTTAAGGACAGTGAAGGGAAAGTAGATTTTAAGCGGGTAGAAGTAACCAAGTGAAGGTTATCTGATTGGTGGCTAAAATCAAGAGAAGAGCACAATTTCATACGTGATGGCTAGGTGGCTTGAGCCACCGCCCGATTTAAAGGGTTCAGCCGTATCCATCCATCCATCATCCATCCATCCATCCATCCATCCATCCATCCATCCATCCATCCATCCATCCATCCATCCATCCATCCATCCATCCATCCATCCATCCATCCATCCATCCATCCATCCATCCATCCATCCATCCATCCATCCATCCATCCATCCATCCATCCATCCATCCATCCATCCATCCATCCATCCATCCATCCATCCATCCATCCATCCATCCATCCATCCATCCATCCATCCATCCATCCATCCATCCATCCATCCATCCATCCATCCATCCATCCATCCATCCATCCATCCATCCATCCATCCATCCATCCATCCATCCATCCATCCATCCATCCATCCATCCATCCATCCATCCATCCATCCATCCATCCATCCATCCATCCATCCATCCATCCAGGTACGACTTCCACTTCATGAATTAATTCACTGAAATACCCGCAAGTTGCACTTGTCAGCATGAACACGGCCGTCACTTGTGGTATGGCAAGTTTTCGCCTCCTAATTCATGTTTTTCTTGGCAAAATCTGCAAGCGCAGCTCCAGGACATACCGAGAGCCGGCACTTTCTAGTTTCTTTCTAGGTTCTTTCTAGTTTCTAGTTTCTTCTAGAAAAGCGAGGGCTTGAGCAAGTTTCTCATGGCACAAACATAGCCTATGCACGGATATAGGGCGCGAACCCGTAATAGCAGACTACACCAATGAAACGTTTCTGCTTTTCACATCGGGAATACGGAAGCTTCTAAAGTGTATCTTAAGCGCTAACATTTTTTTTTGTGCAAAAGTAAACGCTCTAAAAAGTGTCTTTTAAACAAAAACAATTATTTCCTATGATTGCATATATTTCGCGGCATGAAGATACCACCCTCCCTCAACATGTGCAAATTCAGTGCTCGTTTATACCTGTGTGCTTTTCTTCTCATTTATTGCAGTGTACAGTAATCATATTTTATTACACGACATAAATATTGTAAAACAACGCTTCCTCACATTATGTAAATTGCGAAAATTCCTATCTCTGCTGTCGTAATCATGTTCTAGGGCCAAGCAATGTGCGACACGCTCTTCCCGGCATTCCCATGGTGGATGAAGTGCCCTTTAAGAAACCCGCATAGACAGTGGCGCCAGCTTTCCCTCTCGGCAATATTTACAAACTATATATATTAAACACTCCCGTAAACAGTCACCGCGATCTGCTTGTATGTGAGTGACCAAACTATGCACGTGAACCTTTGCGCCGCGAGCGACTGTGTGCCCGCGCAGGCAATGAATCGCAGCCGGCGAGGGGGCGCGGGGAGTCGACCTCTGGATTTGCATCTGGCCCTGCAGTGCTTCGCTTGTAGCCCGCTTCAAATTTTGTTATGCCTGCGTTACCGACCAGCAGACCGTTCACATCTGCCTCACAGCCAGGGCAAAAGTTATGTTTTTTATACGGCGGCGTTCTAGCGCCAGCGGCGATGACCAAGCCGACGTGCTTGTTGGGACAATGACAGTTTGACAGATCTCAGTGTATCTAAGGGAACGAGCTGTGTGAAAAAAAAAGCTGCGGTTTAACTACTGCTGAACATGGTTAGAGAGCGAAAGCTGTTGTGTGTCGGGCAAGTAGACGCGGCTAAGCGCCTGTGACGTTGTGTGCGCTCCGCACACTGGATAGGCAGCGCGCCCACCCTGCCACCCTGGCAGGCGGTAGTTAAATTAATGGTTCATCGCGAGATGTTGGTCATCCAATGAACGCTGCGGCCTATATATTCTTCCCAGACTGACGTCACAACGGCAGTTTCCATCACGCGACATCACTCGATTGTCACGTGACTGCTCTACCGCCCTCTACCGGCGAGAGTCAAGTTCAGAGGTAAGTGGTGCGACACCATGGTGGACCACATATGGTAAGGCCTGTAGCCACACTTGACCTCTGGCTCACTCGAAGGTCAACCGGCGACGCACGGCGAAATGTAGCCGCGCGTAGCGAGGCTTTCGCTTCAAAACCGGATGCGACCAGCAGGGATCTGATTAGCTAATCGGAGGCCTGAGGCAGGGGGCTGGGCGGGGGGTGGCCTTCGTGCGACGAGCGAAATTTTCTGTGTCCAGTTCCGAGTGTCTAAGCAAGCGGTATAGGCGAAACGGTCTACCGCCGTCGCCACGGGCCTTCGCTCGAGATTTAGCGCATACGTGGAGCTGGACCTTGTGTCAATTACAGAGCGCGTTGTCAGTTGCAAGGCACGTAGTTCGATATGTTCGAATTCACGGCGAAATTGGAGTTCGATAGATTCCGCGACTCTTTTCCACTCGTCACACAGGATCTTCAGAGTACAGTCAGTGTGTTCGGTATATGTAATAATTTGAAATATCCGGGTTCGAGATATCCGGGCTCGACTGTATTAGCGCTAATATTTTACGCCCTGCTTCGGTCTTCTGGGTGCTACTGCTAGGATAATTCGTGCTTTGGCAGCATGGCGAAAACTAAGCGGTCGTGTTGCTCTCTCCGGCTCCGAGCACTGTTTACAGCGTGATGGAACAGTAGGCATTTGTCGTATCGCCACGTCGTTTCCTCAGCCCGAGCATTCCTGTCATTTGCATGGTTTTTGTGGGCCAACATCCCCGTCTTGCAAAGCAAAATGCAGCTACTGTCATACTTGATTGACGATTTTGGCGGCAAAGTTTTCGCGGAGCCAATTGAGAAATTTTCAGAGTGATCTTTTTCCATGCATCACCTGGCTTGCGAACTGGGCGGCTGCAGATGTTGCAGAATAAAAAAAAATGGAAATTGGTTTTTGAGGAAAGGAAATGCCGCAGTATCTGTCTCATATATTGTCGGACACCTTAACCGCACCGTACGGAAAATAATAAAGGAGGCAGTGAAAGAAGAAAGGAAGAAAGGGGTGACGTAGTGGAGGGCTCCGAAATAATTTCGACCACCTGGGGACCTTTCACATGCACTGACGTCGCACAGCTCACGGGCGCCTTAGCGTTTCGCCTCCATCGAAACGCTCGCGTTCGAGCCCGGGCACGCCGGATCAGTAGCCGAGCGCCCTAAGCAGTGAGCCATTGCGGCGGGTGATAACAAAAATTGGGGGACGCTTAAGCTTCGTCTTTAAGAGTGTGACGCGACAGCGTGTTGCAGTGTAGCCAAAGGGGGCACAGAATGCCATCGCCCGTTCGGCGCGACGAGTGGCCCGTTGGACAGTTTAAGGATAGGACGCCTGTCACATATCTCGGCGGACACCCGAACCGGGCCGTAAGGGAAGAAAAATTAAATGAACTGTCTCACATTTCTCGCTGAACGCCCGGATCGCGCCGTAAGGGAAGGAAAAATCAACCAACCAATCAATCAATTAATCAATCAATCAATGATCAATCGATAGACCAACCAATCAATCAATCAATTAATCAATCAATCAATCAATGATCAATCGATAGACCAATCAATCAATGTATCAATAAATCAGTCAATCCATCTACCAATCAATCCTTAACGCTGTCGCGTTAAAATTCCTCCTCTTACGCCGCGGTTCACGTCACCGAGGTGCGCCATTTTTCGCTCACGGCCAAAGACGCCGACGACACCGGCTTTTCTGTGACACGAGCTCCTTAACGCTATCGCGTTAAAAATAGCGCCTTCGGTGTATTCTGAAGCTTCGCTGTATTCTGAGAGCTTTTCCACTACCCCTGAACCCGTATGCCTTCACAGCACTGCTAAGAGCCTCGCGTAGGAGGCACAGTCATTTGGCGTTACTGTGAATCAACGTTCACATCATAACGAATATTATAAAGCCAAAGCTTTATTTCGCTATGTACGGAGAGTTTCGCCGACTCCGCCGCTTTAACCTTCAGTCCCTACGGAGCTTCAAAAGCAAAGGAAAAGCGCATAACTGGCCCCCTAGGACAGTGGAGATCTCAGTAGCGCTTTAGGCTACGTGGCGGTAGGGACAGATGTGCGCTGCATGCGTTGGCATTCACAACGTTGTAGCAGAGACGCGGCACTGAAGCTATAGACCGTCGGCGTTCATTGTGTCCATTCCATAAGCGGGCAAGTAAATGTGGTCAGTTGTACTTGGCGTTGGAATCATCCCGCTTCATCGGATAAGGCTATAAGGAAAACTGCCTGAGGCAGCAAAGTCGCTTGCGGTTGCTTTCCTGGCGACGAATTGACGACATGGCCGAAGAAGAACAGGGCCTTCCCAGCAAGAAACGAAGAGGCGCTGCCGACGGCGGCGGCGGTGAGCGACCGCCGCGTTCTTGGCAAACAAGCTTGTGTTTCAATTGCGGCAACAGCGCAGAAACCACGCCGCCTGGAACTCCTCTGATGGTCCAGTGTCCACACTGCGATGAACTGTTCTCAACTGATGAAGCTATAACGGCGACGCGGCCACGATGCCCGCACTGTGACTTTGATATTTCCAAAGACCCAGCGTTCAGCTTCGAGAAATCACAGTCGATATCTACCCTGAGGCGAGCTTTCAAGACTGTGCTCAAAAATGTCCCGTGCCCTAAAAAGCTGTGCTGGCACAGCAAGGTAGCCCAAACACCTACGTCATTGCCTGTGCACCAGCAACCCGGGCCTTCGCAGCAACCCGGACCTTCGCAGCAACCCGGGCCTTCTCAGCAACCCGGACCTTCGCAGCAACCCGCGCCTTCGCAGAAACCCGGGGCATCGGGACTACCTTGGCTGGCGAGCCGAGAAACTGGAAAGCAGTCCTCACAAAGTGCAAGCAGTTCGCTACTCAGCTCGGTGCCGCCCGGACCACCAAAGTCATTGAACTCTTTGCTTCAGAAAAGCCCGGAGCGTTACGACGAGCCAAGTGAGCACACTCAGCGCCCTACTATGGAGCTAATGAGGCAGGGAGTACTAAATTACGACGACTCTTCAGAAGACGAAGGCGCGAAGTTAGTTGTGGTCGCAGCAGACGTGCATCGCGCACAGGAGCCTTCGCCACGTCATCGCCCTGGAGAAACAACGCTGCCGGAAGCGCATGACAGCTCAGATGAAGAATGCGACTAGATACGCGCAGCACAGTGAAAAAGACCACAGCCATTGAGAGGCCCTTGTTCCGGAGCGGATCCTCCTAGCGCGCTTGCATCATGAATGCGACTCCGGAAGGCAAGACTCTCCTTCGGAGCATCGCGCATAGTTTGTCCTCGTCTTGTGACTGTGCCCTCCCAGACACCTCAACGGAGGTGTTCCAGTTCTTGGCCACATTTTTGTCCTTATCCACGCATGTCACTTAGTCCGAGCTTAGTGGCTGTGCTTTTTCCCCCGTGGCGTCTTTCCTTTTATCGTTGCTATCGCAAATTCATTCCAAATGCAGCAAGGCCTTACCACTGCTCTCGCTCTCGTAACAATCTGCTGGCAGTGAGACATGCAAAATTTTAGACCTTAACTATTCCCTACGCCTTTGAATACCTGAATTTTGCAAGGTTTTTTTCATCCTTCACAGCAAGCATTTTCGCGAACATTTGCGCACCAACTTCGCCAGCACTGTGACGTTTTTTTGTTACTGCGTATTCTGAATAAACGACACAATTTGCGTTGGCGTTAACAACGTTCTACACTCCGATGACTTCAAGGCGGTAGCCTTTAATGGCTCATAGTTGGCCGTCCGTCGGCGAAATCCGTCACACTGCAGTTGTCAATCAAACGCGGTTCGGGTGTCCACCGAGATATCAGACAGGGGTCGTTCCCTTTCCTTAACACCAATTTTAATTTTCCTTCCCTTACGGCCGCGTTCGGGTGTCCACCGAGATATGCGCGACAGGCGTTATTTCCTTTCCTTAAATTGCCCAACGGGCAAGGCATCGCGCCGAACGGGCGATGGCGTTCCGTGGGGCCCTTGGGAACGCTGCAACACGCTGTCACGTCCCAATCCAGACGCCTCCTGAACGCCGATCTTGAAGGGTGCCGCCTAAACGCTCTTTGTAGTCAGTCTTTAATCAACATCTTCACAGCACATCCGTGACACAAGCAGCAACACCGCGCTAAAGGCTTTCGCCTCACCGCACTTTAGGTCAACAAAGTAACCCCTGAATTTTTGAGGAAAGCGAGGGCGATAATTCTTTTTTTGGGGGGGGGGGAAGGAAAATGGCGCAGTATCTGTCTCATATATCGTTGGACACCTGAACCGCGCCGTAAGGGAAGGGTAAAGGAGGGAGTGAAAGAAGAAAGGAAGAGAGAGGTACCGTAGTGGAGGGCTCCGGAATAATTTCGACCACCTGGGGATCTTTAACGTGCACTGACATCGCACAGCACACGGGCGCCTTGGCGTTTTTCCTCCATAAAAACGCAGCCGCCGCGGTCGGGTTCGAACCCGGGAACTCCGGATCAGTAGTCGAGCGCCCTAAACACTGAGCCACCGCGGCGGGTGAAAGCAAGGGCGAATAACTGGCACCCTGGGTCAGTGGACGCCTCAATCGCGTTTTCAGGTACGTGGAGGTGGTGAGAAAGTGATGTGGGATGCATGCATTAGCGCTGACAACGCTGTGGCAGACACGCGGCACTGCAACAATAGGCCACAGCGTTCATTGGGTGAGCAACCCTTGATCAACCGTTCATTTAACTGCCACCTGCCACGGTGGCAGGGTGGGCGCGCTGCCTATCCGTCCATAACACACTCAACGTTAGAGACGCCAAGCCGCGTCTAGTTGCCCGATACGCCACAGCTTTCGCTCTCTAACGAGGTTCAGCGGTAGTTAACCCGTCTTTTCTTCCTTGTTCTTTGTGCATTCAAAGCGTGAAGAGCCGGAGTACTTCCCATTTTCAAGGTGGCGACCCTTTTTATGCGATGGAACGAGTGGAACAGTTCGGAGATCCATGGTTCCTGCTCCTCGCCGAAGACTACATCGTCTTGAAGCTCGAGACACCGTGGCCGGTAGACGTCCCGCTTCCCGACGGTTACTCGATGGGCGACGACGATGGCCGCCTGCTGGTGACAAACCAGGCCTCTCTTGTCTCGGCAACGAACTCCCTGCGCGAGACGAGAATCTCGGAAGCCCTGTTTGCCGGATGCGCGGCCTTCGAGTCCTCCAACGTGTTTGAGGCCTCCGCGAGGGAGGTGCTAAGATTCGCCGGCGAAATTTGCATCGTGCACAACAGGGACACGATCTACAAGCTCATTCGCATGTTCCCCAACGCCAAGGTTCTCGCCCTACCCCATGACCTGTGCTTCCACGCTGTGGATCTGGATGAACCGTACAGATGCCGCGGGGAGCCGCTAGTGCCGACCTCTGAACTGAGGGTGTTGGAAGGCAGCACGCGGATAGGTTGCGCTAGCAGCTTACTCCTCACCGAGGACACTGTGTTGGAAATCGTGCGCACGTGCCCTAAGGTAAGTGTTGCCGTCGAATTCTCCATGCGCCGTTTCTACGCGGAGGCAATAGTGTCGTCGTAAACTGAGTCCGTCGAACGGACGCCGGAAGTGACGGCGCAAAAAGGAGCCCCGTAAGGGACGTATGAAGGCGTCATCCGTCGCAGTTTTATCGGTGCGTCTTTTGCTGAACCGAAGCTGTAACGCAGTGAGCATAGAGCTTATTCGAATATGTGATTAGAACTGTCAGTGCATGCCGTCTGACTCAAGGTTCACACGCAAGCTTTGAAACAGTGACTTGTGACCGTGAGCACTAGTTATTTATTTATTTATTTATTTATTTATTACAACCTCAAAGGCCCCATAAAGGGGTATTACATGAGGGAGTGGAATTCAGGGCACATAGTTAATTCGATGGATTGTTTGAATGATGATGGGTCGGAGTTAAGTACGACGGTGTTGGGCAAGTCATTCCAGTCCTTTTTAGTGCGGACAAAAATTACAGGTGAGCAGTAGTCCTGGCAGGGGGAGGGTAAACGGCCTTCTGGTGGCTCGTGCGGCTGGAGATGCGGTGGCCAGGGCTGATAATAGACTTGATCATGTGGTGATAGTAAAATTTATGAAAGAGGCATAGACTTACAATAGTACGGTGGTCTACTAAGTTTGTAAGATGAGCATTACGTTTTAGTGCAGTGACACATGATAAGAATAGGCCGAGTGGATGAATCTTTCATATATTGCGACACCAGCTTCCCTGCCCTGTAGACCTTGCGTGACACAAAGTATCGGCAGGCGCGTAATGAGAATACACTTCAAGGGCCCACGAACGGTTTTCAAGCTTAGCATCTGCCTCCTCTTGCACAGGTGCGCCGCATCGACGCTGCATCAGTCCTGGGAGCTTTCCTGCAGTTGGCGAAGTTGAGCCCTCGGGGTGGGCGTCACAATGCCTCCAATTTCACTCACCTCATGTTGGGCTTCGCGGCAAAGATCTCCAACTCCGGCCATGTGCTCACCGCAGAAGCTGATGATGTTAAGCTCGCAGCGGGGAAATTTCCATTTCTCGAAGTGCTCAAGGTATTCTGTACATTATAATACGAAGCAACCTTCCATATAGCAAAGATTACAAGTAATCGTATCACTTATGGTGGGCACCTGAATCGCGCCGTGAGGTGAGTATAGACGAGGTATGAAAAGAGGGGAGAGAAATGAGTCACCTTAATGTAAAGCTCACGTTGCTCACAACTCTTCAACGATTCCTACCGAGTAAAAAGGTGTATGAATGTGTTAGCGCCAGTCAATGTTAAGCACGTGACCGAAGCCGTGTGGCGTAAAAAGTTTTCGGCCGCTTAGCATCGTTTGGCGTGCACTGTCATTTCAGAGTACGCGAGCGTTTTGAAGCGAAAGCTTCACTACGCTACTCGTAACGATTTCGCGGTGCTAGCGGTTTTGGCGAAGTGAGCCAGAGGTCAAACCCCTTACGACGCGGCTCGAGTGTCCACCAATATATGTGAGACAGTTACTACGCCATTTTATTTCCTCAAAACCGGTTCGGGTGTCCACCGATATATGTGAGACAGTTACTGCGGCACTTCCTTCACTAATAAGGAATTTCAACAAATTGGCTGTGGTTTAGCTCTGGTTAACCCTAGTTGAATTGCGAAAGCTTCGTTTCCTCGGCACGTCGTCTACGCAGCGTCTCATTCCGACGCTGTCGAGAACTCAAACCGGTCTCTTTCGCAGTTGAAGATCACCCCAGGACGTGGCACGACTTCTTCTAGCCGCATCTTCGTTACGACGCTTCTCGAGTCGTGCGGCGCGTTCTTCTGCCGTCTCGAGCGCGTTCTCTCCTCCTCGCTTCGTTCTTTCGTTGTAGCGTCTCTATCACGCTCTCCATAACGACTAGAATCGACTGTCTGTCTGTTACTGCCAGGAAAAAGAGAAAGTGCAGAGGCCTGCTCACTGGCTCAAGCCGAGCCACAATCGCTACCACGTGCAGATAGTAGGAGAGTTGAAAGATGGGATAGAAAGACAGGATAGTAAAGACGCGCTAAAGACAAGGCCGATCCCGGAGGTAGTGCAATACCGGTATCCCTTAGCGGCTAATTTGTCGTTAGCCAGCTGTCCAAACAGCACTGATTAGGAACCCTTAACCCACAAGGGACATGCACGCCTTGGCCGCTGCCGTGGTCTCGGGGTTCTGAGGTAGGTCTGGATGTTGTGGCGATTATGGGGACAACTGTGGGTGGCGTTCTGGACCTGTCACTTCTTGCCGCTCGGAACACAGGAAAATTCGGGGGTTCATTTTTGCGGTTTAAGCGCTTAACGACAGTGACGATTAGTTTTAGGTTGTGCATAGATCGCTATGAAGCGTCTGTAAAGCTTGTGAAGCGTCTCTATCGAGTGATGCTTTGGAAGATATCTCGCTGGCATCTTATGAATTACAACACTCCTGTAAACGCGGTCATGCAAGCTGACGCAATATGCGCGAACGCTTGTAGGCTCTAGGACTCGGGTCATGGATATCCCGACAGGTATATGTTTTCTGGTGTCGCGACAGCCTGTGCACGTAGAAATATATCCAAGATAAAGGTAGAAGGTGCTTACAGAGCATGGTTTTAAAGTGCATGCTTTACTACTCCCCTCCGTAGCTTCACCGTGTGCAGTGTGCGCGCGTTTCACCTTGAACTGGGCACCATACTCGGCAGATTGCTGGGTGAGGTCAGACATGCGAGCGCGGAGTTTACGATTGGGGAGAGAGGGATGTGGGCATCAGGCATTAGCGCTGACAATGTTGTGGCAAACATGCGGCACTGATGTATTAGGCCGCAGCGTTCATTGGGTAAATAGCCTCTCGCGATCAACCAAGCACATGCAGCAAATTATTAGAGCACATTGTCGCAGGCTTTATTCGTCAGTATTTGACAGATCACAATGTTCTATCTCCACTGCAGCATGGGTTCAGAAAGGGATTATCGACTTCAACTCAGCTCGTATCAGTCGTTCATGAAATCTCTGAAGTACTTGACTCGTCCGGACAAGTTGACATGCTCTTTTTAGATTTTAGCAAAGCGTTCGATAAGGTACCCCACGGAAAATTAATCCACAAGCTCGAGTGCATTGGTCTTTCATCAAACATATCATGGATCCAAGCCTACCTCCGACACAGGCAGCAGTTCGTAGAAATTAATAAATGTTCATCAAGTGTCCGTCAGGTAACTTCGGGCGTACCGCAAGACAGCGTATTAGGACCGCTTTTATTTTTGATATATATTAATGATACAGTAGACGAAATCCCCGATGATGTGCATGCTAATTTATTTGCGGATGACTGTGCCAGATAAAAAAAATAGCTTCACGTAATGATCACGCATGCCTGCAGAAGTCAGTTATTGCAATTTCAAATTGGTGTAAACTTTGGGGCATGGAATTAAATGTACACAAAACGGTCTTGCTGCGAGTAACACGAAAAAACGAACCTAGTATATTTTCTTATGTTCTAAGCGGCACAAAAATAACTGATGTTGAACAATACAAATACTTAGGCGTCACATTCACTAACAGATTCTCCTGGTCAGGCCATATTTCCCTTACATGTTCAGCGGCATTGCGCAAATTATGGTTTTCGAAAAGTAAACTTAAAAAGGCACCGGTAAACACCAAAATTTTAGCATGTAACACATTCGTGCGATCGAAACTTGAATATGCAGCGGTTTTATGGGAACCTCATACCAAAAAGGACATCATGAATTTGGAACGTGTACAAAGTAAGGCCGTTAGATTTATCCTTGGAAAATATAAAAGAGAGGATTCCCCGTCCTTACTAATACTTAGAAATAAAATCACTTTACTAGAACACAGGCGTAAAGTTAGTCGTCTCCAGTTTCTACATAACATCATAAGTGGAAAAATCGAGCTTCAAATGCCTCATTATGTAGCGGCTCTTAATGCACGAAAAACAAGACATAGAAACAACTTTTCCCTTACGCCATTATTTGCTAAAACAAAATCTCACGTGAATAGCTTTTATCCACGTACTATAAACGAATGGAATTCTCTCCCTGTTGATGTACTTCAATCAGGGAACTTCACAAAAGCGGTGGAAAACTATTTATCACATAAAATAACACAACCATAAGCAGTATTTTCACTGTTTTTCTCGTTTTTTATGTGAAATTTCCTGTATTTTGTTATGTTTAATGCCCTATTGTTGTTTGGCACAGCGTCTTTATCCACATATAAATTCAAATGTGCAGTTATTTTTGTTATAATTACTGTGCTAAGGCAAGAATTTAGATTTTTGTAACGTGGCTATGGGCTGCATCATTTCTATGCACTGTTTATATATGCATTTTTTTTGTCACCCTTGTTACATTGTCCTTACCTTGTCAACTGTATTGCCCCTCCTGCATGGGCCAGTATGTTGGCCTGCGGTATTAATAAATAAAATAAATGAATAAAATAAATAAATAATTGCCACCTGCCAGGGCGGCAGGGTGGGCGCGCTGCCTATCCAGTGCGCGGAACGCACTCAACGTTACAGAAGCCAATCCGCGTCTACTTGGCTTATACACCACAGTTTTCGCTATCTTACCAGATTAAGCAGTACTTAATAATAATAATAATAATAATAATAATAATAATAATAATAATAATAATAATAATAATAATAATAATAATAATAATAGTTTTTTGGGGGGAAAGGAAATGGCGCAGTATCTGTCTCATATACCGTTGGACACCTGAACCACACAGTAAGGGAAGGGATAAAGGAGGGAATAATAATAATAATAATAATAATAATAATAATAATAATAATAATAATAATAATAATTGGTTTTGGGGGGAAAGGAAATGGCGCAGTATCTGTCTCACATATCGGCGGACATCTTAACCGCGCCGTAAGGGAATGGGATAAAGTAGGGAGTGAAAGAAGAAAGGAAGATATGCCGTAGTGGAGGGCTCCGGAATAATTTCGACCACCTGGGGATCTTTAACGCGCACTGACATCGCACAGCACACGGGCATGTGCATCTTGTGCAAAATGCATATTTTTTATCAAGTCTCGATAAAATATATGCTGCCCCACAAAGGGTTAACACGCGGCGCATCGCATAGCAAAGGAGCTTCTTCCGAAATGCGGCCGCCGCGTCTGGGTACATGTGAATGACGCCAGTTTCGGTGGATTTCTTCGAAGAAGTTGTAGTCGATTCTTTCTGATGAGTTGAGTGATTGACGTGGCGGTTTTTGCAGGTAATCGTGGGGTCACGGCCAGCGTTCGCCGCAATCTCCGCGTTCCATTACCTTCGCAGTCTGTCAGTGTCCCTGGCTGCTGTCATCCGCTTCGCCGACGTTGGCGCCGAGCTACAGAGGCTCCTGAAGACGTGGCCGCGGCTGGAGAGTCTCTCCCTCTGGTGCTGCGGAGGCTTAAGTCTCGCATCGCTGGCCCAGCTCTGTCCGGAGCTCAAGACACTGCGCCTGGTGTCTTGCGAGATATCGAGCGATGACGCTCCGCTGGACTACGACGCTTTTCCTAAACTCAGAACGGTCGAGCTGTGCGTGAAGCTGCTCAGGGTCGTTTTCGACGCGTTCCTCTACGCCACCAGCGGGACACTGAGGAACCTGCGCCTCGCAGGTGATGCCAGTTGCCGCGGGTTCCTGCACTTGTGCTGCCTGCGCTGCGAACCGATTTCATTTCCATGCCTGGAGGAACTGACTCTGGACACCGCGTTGACGATCGACGCGCTGCAGGTGAAGCCGGAGGACCTGCACAAGTTGCTGACGTCCCTGCCCGCCCTGCGTCACCTGAGCACGGACAGCTACGACCTTAGGCTCTTTTTCGAGAACTACTGCGTTCCACGCGGCAGTGTCTCTCTGTCCTGGTGCGAATGCGTGTACTGCTGCGTCCACCGTCCCTGCGATGAGAGCAGCGACGAAGAGGCGGCCGTTATCAGAGACTGCTTGGGTCTCCCGATGTGATTAGGCTTAGTCATGGCTCGCAGATCTTTGTTATCAGAGACTGTTTGGGTCTCCCGATGTAATTAGGCTTAGTCATGGCTCGCAGATCTTTGTGACGTGAGGCGCGGAGTTTCGATGTTCTGCGTAAAACGGACCTTTTCTTTGGCAGCTATTTCATAGCGCTTCGAGTTGTTCTTGTATTCCTGTCAAAACCTAGGACTAGGAGGTAGATTCGTTATTTTAGTGTTAACGAGAACGGAAATAATTTTTTTTTACTGGCCGGCTTAGTTTCAAAAGCGTGATGCGCACACGCTAGGTCGATAAAGAAAACAAAATTATGCTTATTTAACACAACACGTCCTGCATTCCAAAGACAAATTTTCACATTTTTGCCTACCTGGATTTGGTTTTGGCGGTTTCTTGCGTTTTTTTTTCGAGAGAATCGCTGTCGGGAATATGTCGCTTGTCGTTTCTAAACGCTGATTCGCATTTTAACCTTGTCAGTTAGGGTGCCTCCATGCAGCGACGCTGGATCAGGGCAGCCTAGAGTGAGTCGTTGTGATTACGTGCGGTATTTTTTTTTTTTTGCCAAGAATTGACCTTGAAATTTTTTACTGTGTTATGTTCAGGCTAGTAAATTCTAAAACGAAGCTACTACAAAGACTCGCAAGTCCGAAGTGTTAATTTCTTGCGTGTGTGTATGTTCTTTTTCAAGCCTTGGTGGAACGAATAGGATGAAGCACGCGGCTAATCATTTTTATGCTTGTAGTGACAGTTTGTAGCCAAAGAGACAGGTACTACGTCAAGCTGCTGCATTGCGGATCGTTCATTTGCCCTGAATCTGTGACGAACGAAAAAGAATGCCATGGTTGTTGTCTTTTTTTTTTCAGGCTAACAAATTACAGGAGCTTCGCGCGCTTCACTATTTGTCCGAAAATTTTCCGCTTTAATACCTATACGATGGCAAAAAAATAAATTACAAGTCTAAAAATTCTATATCGAAATCTCAGAAGAGGATAACACGCGAAAACCTCTCACACACGCGAAATGAATCATTATTTCATACTGACGCTATTCGGTATTGTTTCGTACTTGTAAAAATTTAAACAATTCTCTTGATAGCTCGATAGGTACCTGCCTCCCTTGATATGCGTGCATCTCTGTATTGAAGTTTTTCATTTTCACTGCTACGCTCGCTGTGTATGTTTGGACTGTAAGTACCTGACTAAAGCCCAGTTCTTGTTAAGCGCTGCATAATGTGCTACCATTTAAAGTTTCGATTGTCAACCAGAAAATTATGCACTTTGATTCAGGCTTCATTATCAAAAATGGCATTGTGATTTCTAAAATTGACTGCACACTTCTGTTAGAAACCCGGCTGAAATTGGCAGTGTAAAATAAGATTCTTATCCTAGATAATTTAAAATTTCGATTTGGCACTCATTTTTCATATTTGTGAGGTCTCATTAAAACGAATTATTGGAGGACATAGCGGTATACCTGCTAAAGAAAGGTCTGTCAATATATTAAGAACTTTTACTTTTCATAGTAATGTAATGTGGGGCATTTTGTTTGTGTTGTCTTGCACATGTGGCACAATGACTTGTTGTTCTGGCTGCAAATCAGTGTTTAAGCCATTTGGTTCGAAGTAACTGAGAGATCTGTTTTCGTATTTTTTTGTGCTATCCCCACTTCTACATGGGCACGAGATGGGCCTGCAGTATATGTAGATAAAATAAAGAAATAATTTGGTTTTCTATCTTTGTAACACCTGCCTTGATTCTTGGCTCGTTCTAGAGGTTTTGTGCAATCCCTTTTCCTGAATTTACCTATATAAAAGTCCCCTCTCCAAGGTAATTTACGTTCTTGATTTATAATGTGATTTTGCAACTTTATAACGTACATTATTTCTGGACTGTCCATCTAAGCTGTGTGCCATTATATCCTTTCATTGCCCATTTCTGTTATGATGAGATGAAAATATCCTTTGAGATTGACAGTTTGAAATAAGAACAGATTCTAACACCATTTACATTCAAGTGATAAGCTATTTCGTATCGGTACAACGCAGATTTAGCACTCATTGTCAAAATTGTATGTCATTGTGTATTTTGTCCTTTTCTTTTACGATGCCTGTTATTGACTCATATAATTTAAAGTTCCTTCTTCAAGACGAATTAGAATCGCGAGGTACGCGAATTTGCAACGCCATAACAGTGTATCTTGATCGGACACTCCTTATCAAAATTGAATCACACTGTACGTTTTCCTGACCCGTTTCTGTTATCTGATGTGAACACTTACTCCAAGGCTTCCGCGGACAAGACACACGTGGATCGTATGGTGGCATTGGACGTGTTCTCAACAGCAGCGGTTACGAGAACCACGACAACAAACGAGAGCTCTTGAGAGTTTGTCTGGAATTCGGGTCCCTATTTTAACTCGATCCTGCGAGGAATTGATCCTTCGAAATCCTCACTGACTGGTCAAAATCGTGGAGGGGGTGTGGCGATCAGCTTTGAGGTGCAGCTTCGTTGGACCAGCCGTGAAGATAGCGAGGCGTTCGTCGCTACCTAAACGCTTTAATTTCGGCGACTCTAATTCTACATGGCCTCTGACACTGTAGGCGTAGGCTACAGGGTTGGCAATCTCGGAGGCAAGCCTCTAGAACATTTCCTCATGGCTTCGATGCAGTTTGTGTGTCGCCGCTGTTTCGCAGCAGCTGCGGTTATAAGTAGCCACAAAAACAAAATTGATTATTTTCTCTAGTGAGCAAAGTCATATGCTCGGACGTATTTTGTCAGAGCTGCAATTTCATTTGCACACATAATGTTATATTTGCTGTGCTTTTAGTTCTAGAAGCGTTTTACGCAACTGTCTCGCGGACTAGGACTGTTACTGCAACACTCGACGTCTTGTTCCACCTGAGCTCCACAACCGCTTTCGCCTGTTCAGCCAGTCGGCGACCACCTCGAGTCTCTGAAGGGATAGAAGTAAGAATATGAGCATTGGTCGCGGCTGACTCGTAAACATGTCACGCATATGGCTCAATGAGATGTGAATGCCTGCTTGGTGTCTAGAACAAATGGGGGACGGGGACGAGCCCAAGAGACTGGCTGTAGCCACCCTGCAGTTCATTCAGGTGGTCGGCCGTGCTAGGACTTCGTCGGAACAACGGGCACGTCTGTAGGCTTTGTTCTGAGTAATAAGCTGACTTGAGTGGCTGGCAGGTGAAACTAAGTAAGTGACGTCCCTAATGCGATGGAGAACACGGTCTGGGCTCAAGTATCTGCGCAGTACCTTCTCGGATAATCCGCGGCAACGAAGTCTGTTTGAATTCACACATAGTCTCCTGGTTCTTAGGTGTCGAATTGCCTTCGGAGGTTGTAGCGGGCAGCGTCTACCTGCTGTTGGCGGTGTATTTGCTGTCTTGCCAGTTGCCGCGCTTCTTCAGCTTGCTGAACATAGTGTCGGGGTCAGGTGCACCGTAACGCGTAGTGAGGGTCAACGGGCGCCTAGTAGAAACTTGACGACCGAAGAGAAGCTGGAACAGATTGACCCGCGTTGTCTCCTGCAGCCCTTATAAAAATGGTCTATTGACTGTCTATACACTTCTTATAGACTCTATTGCCTTCCTATAGATATTTCTTTTTGTCTACTCATGGCCTTTAGACTATATACAAGTCTACTAAAAGTTTATGGCCATAAATCTACAGATCATCTATACACTGTCTGTAGGATTTGTATGGCCTATAGCCTGTTCCCTAAGGTTTGTCTATAGAGTGTCTATAGACTTTATATACAGAAGTCCCTGGAGAGTCAATAGACTGTTAAAAGAAATTTTTGTAAGGGAGGGCCGTGTTGTAGGCGCACGTCGCCGCTGCGGGTCTCGGTCACCCTCGCTACGCCTTTTGTGTTTTTTGTTTGCGAAGGCGCAGCTGATGAGATTTTCTACTCTACCGGTAGGTATATCGGGCCGGTATAATAAAGAGCTCGAAGAAATTTAATGCGGCATCCACCACTACGGCGTCTCTAGAGCTCAGCACCCGTCCGACTTCAGACGTACTGTACCACCTAATTTCATGGCAGTGTCAGTACGTGCCATCCCAAGCCTTCAGACTGAGCACAAAAGGGCAAGTGCTCAGTGGGACTTTGGATTATTCTAGAAAACTGGCCTTTTCGCTTGTGCTCGTAAACAAAGGTAATGGGGCGAAGTAACTGTAGGTTTTCACGCACATTATGGGGCACTGTACAGGAAGGAATGACAAAAAATCGGAATTCCTGAGCAGACATAAGGTGAAATACTTGCTTTATTAAGATAGTTCACATAAATTCTGAAAGATTACATTACAAGCTCATTTCAAAATTTCGGCGTGACCGATTTCAGATCCCAGTAGATATAAAGTCAGCCTGCCATATGAACGGCGCAAAGTAATCCGCTAGTTTTTTCTTAAGCCTCAAGTACGACTCTTAACGCTTTCGAGTCCTCTGGCCTATCGTAAGAATCTCGAAACAGCTAACCGTATGTGAGCTGCCACAAGAAGCAGAAGCCCCTCGGACAAAGAACTACTGCAACGCAACCTGGACAGTTTGTAAAATACGTCATCAATCAGCGCACAGGTCGTATCCTACAATGAATTGAATGTACCTTAACAAGCATAAACGTTAATAGGTTACTTGTGAAATCTTCAGTATTCCTTCAATGTACCAAAGCGGTATCAACGCTGATGACACTTGGTTCTGTTTTTATCCGGATTATATTTTCGTTCTTGAAGCTTGCTGTATACAAGTGTGCTTAAAAAAACCTCGCAGACTTAGCACCCTTACGCGCTACTGAGCGCTCACACTGGTAGTCCACTAAACCTCGCTTTCCATCCCCACGAAACCGCACCCGGTCAGCCTATAGTAGTTTCTGAACCATACCTCCGTTGAAGTGGTCGATACTGTTTAGAGGCTGAAGACACTACGATGATGAACGATTTTCCTCGTAGAATTCGCCTTTCCCCTCTTTTTTCCATTTTCTGCTCTTTACCTGCAGCTATCATCATTTAGGAACAGAGGCAGTCATGCTAACGAAGAAGACAAAGAAGAAGCTCTTGTTCAGTGGGCTGGACAGCTGCCACGATGAATGATTGGTCTTTTTCTCTGCGGCTTCCCGACTACACCCCAGTTTTCCAAGCGGAGTTCCTGGCGGTGGTGCTTGCTCTTCGCAAACTAGAGCCAGCTTTCTCTTCAGTGGCTGTCATTACAGACTCTCTTTCTTTGTGTTCGTCCCTTGCTTCGGCTGTGGATTCGCCAATTCTAAACACCTTCCATTCATTACTCCCCCCACATTTGAGCCTTGTTCACATGATATGGGTGCCAGGTCATAGCGGTGTGACAGCCAATGAAGTTGTCGGACTGCCTGGCAAAGGCATCCCTCAATGGCCCCGTGCCACCTATCGTTCCGGCTACAGCATAAATTACGGCAGCGATGTTTCGGATACAGCATTTGTTAAGAATCACAACTGGACCTCTTTTAAGATCTGATGATTAACTGCACGTGAGGTTTCGGATACAGCATTTGTTAAGAATGACAACTGGACCTCTTTTAAGATCTGATGATTACCTGCACCTGAGGTATTCGTGGAGCAGGCAATCATACCATTCACGGCAGGTTGAGGTATCTCTATCAAGGCTCCGCTGCCGGATCCCACCCTTAAAATTTTATTTGCACAGGTCTGGGTTGGCGCTTAATCCCGTCTCTGTATTCTGTGGTGAGCGCGAAACCATAGACCATTTTTTGTTGTTTTGTCGCCGATACGCCATGATGAGAAGACGGCTTTTAGAGAAACCACTACAACAGCTTGGCCTTTGAGCAGCCCAGTCATATTGTCGTTTAGAGCCATCATACTTGGGTACAGCCACAAGTCTGTGTTTACCGCCGTCCAAAATTTTTTATTAGAATCAAGTCGGCTGCCTTGTTAATTTTTTAATTTTTTCAATATTACTTTTATTTTTACAAACCATTATCATTTGACTAATTGGCTATAGACATCAGTCTCGATCTCCTGCGTGCGTTATGCATTTCCCGTTTCATTTCGTTGTTCTTTTTTGTTTACTTCTGCCTTCCTTAGCATTCATTTTATTTCCGTCCAGGAAATATTTACCTGAAAAACTCTCTGTGCCCCCCAATTCTTGGCCAATCACCCTATGTGGGCATGTGCCATAGTATGAGGATAACAACAACAACAACAGACAACAACAACAACAGTTGCCCTATGAATCCCGACCAGTTCATAGATCAGGAGACAAACAGACCACGACTGAGCCCAGACGGGAAGGGCCAAGACAAGGACTCTTCGTCGACGACAGAGAGCAGCTCCGCGACCCCTTCCGTGTCTCCACAGATACGAATAGGCCCATACGTCATTCAGAGCGATGCACCGATACATCAGGTTGCCAGAATCGCAAGTCCCCCTGGAGCGCAGCCGCAAACACAAGACGTCGTCGTCGTGCTAAGCCCTAGAGCAGCACCCCCTTCAGCGACAACTCAAGCGCAAGTTGAATTAGAAGGGGAGCAAGCGCTGACGTCGCACGTACCGTCAATAAGTAAGGGTCCGCCAGTCGCAGAGCAGGGAACACGAGGAGTCGGAGGAACACGAACGCTTCTGCTTGACGGTGTGGCTACTGCGCGGTATCCTGCTGTTCCCTCTGATCCTGTCCGTCTGGCTCTTTCTGGTGCCCTTCCTCATGGATATTGAACGGACTACAATATTGAGGCACTCAACTTCCCAGGGACTTCTCGACAGCCGACAGGAGCCACATCAATCGCGACTACCGATACCAGCACGCAGAGCACTCCACCTCCTTGCATGGAGTCCGTAGTTCTGCCTGCTTTGCCCACGTACTTTCAAATTGGCCCCCATTACAACAGCACGACACCCACGCCATCTCTAAACCCTTTCTTGTGCGTCTTCAACAGCTCCCGTGTTGTCCCCGATTACGATCCTCTCTACACGGGCACGTCCTGGAACTACATGTTCCAGACCCTGCCGTTCGCCCACTGCCCCAACATCGTGTACTGGTCGGTAGGCGTCGAAAACGGAACCATCACGAGCAGGATGCCCGCCTTCGACGCGCAACACGGTTTGAGCCAGCTGAGGACCATCGCTGACGCTCAAGGATACCCAGACTTCAAGATCCGGCTGGCGCTAGGTGGCTACCCAGAAGACAGCCCGCACTTCACGAGACTAGTTCAGGACCCGGCGATGCTGCAGCGTGTAATGAACAGTGTGGTAAGCGCCATGCAAAACTTTCACCTTGACGGAGTCACCGTGGACTGGGCCCAGCCAAAACCAGGCTGCGAGAGCCCAGATGACTTGAGGTTGCTCGGTGATCTTCTGAAGAACCTCCGCAGCACCTTCAATAGCCAAGGCCTACGACAGGCGATCACCTCCGCCATCCTGCACGTCAACGCCAGCAACGAGCATCTCGTGGACAGCGTCTTCAGCGAAGTCAACTACTTTTTTCTCGCCACTCATCGCGTGCGCCTTCCCAGAAATCCCTCCATGGAGCACCTGTGCGCGAACATTACTAGCTTTGTTCACAGTGTGCTCGAGCGGTACGCGCGCATAGCTCAACGGATCAGCTTCGAGCAGCTCTGCATCGCTGAGTATGCGTCGCCCATGGTCTCTGAGGGCAGTGTAGATCCGGCGACCGGAGTGGCATACTTCCAGCCCCCTATGAAGTTCGCTCCAATCTACCTGCCAATGGCACGGGTTCCTGCATCGTACACAAACAGGTGCGAGAGCCACCTGACCACAGTGCCACTGCCACAATGAGATTTATGGTCAGCAACGCCAGGAGGCTCATTTCTCGAGCGAGCCTCTACAGCGGCACGTGTGTTCTCTGTCTGTCTGTCTGTTGCTGCCAGGAAGAAAGAAGGGAAAGTGCACAGGCCTGCTCACTGGCTCAAGACGAGCCACAATCGCTACCACGTGCAGATAGGAGGAGAGTTGAAAGATGGGATAGAAAGACAGGATAGTAAAGACGCGCTAAAGACAAGGCCGATACTGGAGGTAGTGCAATACCGGGCCAACCGGTGGCGGGAGTGAAGCATCCTTCAAACTCTCCGCCATTGTTCCAAAAATAAGTCCAACTTGGACCCGTAACAGATACTCTACGGGGTCCGGACATTCGCACGTGTGTTCTCGTCCTTGGATTGGACTACGACAATTTCGTCGACCAATGTGGCGCACGCTTCAGGCGCTGCCTTCTCATGGAGCACCGGCGTAGTGCAATCACTACAGGCTAGGCCGTCACCAGAGGGGCAATAGTAGACGGCGCCCCACCGAGCTGAAAGCACAGATATTCAGTATCTGTTGTTTCGATAGGGAATGGGACCTGACATCAGATAACCTACCACCACGGATTGGGACCCTATGAGGTGTCTTTCTTGCTTTTTTTTATTTGGCGAAGATATTTTTGGTGTAAATAAGTTTCGCCTGGTGACATAATTCTTTTTACTAGAAAATCTTATCGCCGAAAATTCAAGCATGAATCTTCTCGCATGCGTGCTTATTAAAACTATTTCTTTGTGTGCTGTTATCAACCAATTAATAGCCTTAAAAAAACGGCTGTTCCAGTTCACGTGTACAACATGTTTCTTAGTTACTGATTTTTACATGAACTTGTTTTTTCTTACCGCTTATTTCCCGGATTGTATTTGTATTACTAAATCTGCGAAAACTGTGAACCCGTCAGAAATGAGGACAGTCTGTCATACTTCCGGTCTTCGAGGAGCATATCTTTATTTAAGGGTATTTAAAGAGTTTGGAGCCGCTGATTGCCTATCTAGGATGCCAACAATTACAGCTTTGGGACACACTGCTCCCATTAAGGGCCCTGTCTTTGCGTGCCTGTGTCTATTGTAGTCCAGTTCCGTTTTAAGCACGGGGTGTTCAGAGCGATTGCTAGCATGCTCTGAGTCTTGAGCAAACACTGGGGATTTGTAGATCTCTATTGTGTTTTTCTGTCCCAATGGCAAGTTGCCACGGCTACTGAAATATAAATTCCGTGAACGCTGCGAGCACTTTGGCCGTAGTCAGCTGTTGTAACTGCCAGAAGATCTGCGGCTATTGGTTTGTTTTCATGGGTGATCTCTGGTCTACCTGGATAGATCTGTCATTTAGGCTATAAAATTCTTAGTTCTCGCTTGCTCCATGGAACATGGTATTCGAAGGCAGTGCGAGTTTTCCTAGTGAAAGTGCCATTAAAAGAGCACCGTTGTGAAATAGTAATATGCATGAGCATGAAACAGCGCAGAGTCAGCTCCACCAGGCCTCGTGTGAATTTCAGCGCCGGACATCACAATAGTCTACGTCATTATAATTACGTGGCCTTAAAGGTAATGCATAAAAATTGGCCAGTGGCGTTAACTTATCCTTCATGACTAAAGACACTAAACCATAACAATTGCTCTAAAATGAATAAATACAGCAAAGGAGCTTGGAATATTTATAAAATAGGACCACGAATCAGCGCAGGAGTTGTATCTTATAATCAACTGGATGTTTTGCCACGAGCACAAAAGCTGGGCGGACAATTGTAAATTCCAGATGTTTAACGTTCCTACATTGTACGAAAGCCGTATCATCGCTTTTGACACTGGTTTTCGCTTTTACTGTTTCGATCACCTTTATTTTTTCGGCTTTCGCAG